>JBCAUG010727423.1:0-12192 GCA_038406175.1 Haplosyllis leylae
GTTGAGATTTATTTCCACCTTCCGTTACGGATGAAGGCAGGACACAGACAAATCAATCCGCGATATAATATAACAGTGTGATGTTGAATTTGTGTTGTGTAATTTTCCTCAATTCTCTGCCACTAATTTGTCTGTGCTGAAACCAATTCATATCAGAAATAATTTCATTTATGAATTTTTGCAACAGCATTTATCTGCGCCGAGAATTAGTGTCAGAAATTCACCCTTTGAATGGGACATTTTGTGGAATGGGGAATGATCCAGGGGTTTTGTTAAGGTTTTAGAGGCACTTGTAAAGTGGACGAGTGAATTCCAAAATCCACTTGTCCACACAGCAATCTACTCGTCCATGATATTTATCATATTCACAAAACTTTTATGGATATTGATATGCCATGAGTAAAGTTGATCATTAACATGCCTTGGGTCATGTTAATTGTAAAGACTGAAATATTTAATGATTTTAAATTTAGATTTGTTTTGGAAAAAATTATGTATTGGATAATCAATCGTTTTCAGTGCATTCGTACAAAATAATTCACGAGCAAAGCAAGTGAATTAGTTTGTACAATGCACTGAAAACCATTGATTAACTGATTTACACCACACTCACTGCTTGACTATCCACTCACAGTGTGCAATGAAGCAAATCTCGACCTGTTTCTCTCCCTCAAATAGAACATTATTTACTCAATAATGTGACACACATTCAGTTCATACTGAACACAGTGCATTTTGGATTATGAGCCAAGTTTAGGATGGCAGAAAACAAGGCAATATTTAATCTAGCTGTCTGAAAATTTACCTGTGTAGTGTTTGGATGTTTGTCTGTAAATGTACAAAATGCTTTCTGTGTAGATTAAGTAGTTTTGGAATTATAGCTATGCAAACTTCAGAAAAATAGCAGTGAACACAATTACAAAAGCATGGATATTTTACTACATTCAGACAACATCAGTAAGTTTTACTGCATTTTCTTTTATGATAGAGTAATAAGCTGTAAATTGTACCCTGGGAAGATGTGTCAAACATGTATTTTATGTCATTTATTTTCAGAAATATTACTTACATTTTCCTCAGCAAACTTTCCTGCAGGTTCAAATTTAAGGTTCTCACTTCATTTACCATTCATGGTAGATCTATGTTGTGGAAGCCAAGTTAACAAAAAAATTTGGTCCTCAGAATCTGGACATGTTTGTGTGGACGAGTGATTTCCAAAATCCAATTGCCCACACTCATTTCAACATGTTTGTGGACGAGTGCTAACAAAATCCCTGCGGAATCATTCAAACTAGTAATTATAAGAAATAATTAGACAATATTCCTGGTGTATTACTAAATTAATGACCATGATTTTTTATTGTAAGTTGCTAGACCAAAGCAGTAGCAGATCCACGGAAAGAGGGGCACAAGAAACACGTGCCCCCACTTTTCTTCGTTTGCATTATGTTTTTGAGGAAAGCTGGCCAAAATATCAAGATATCAAGAAGTGGTGCATGAAACAGATCTCCCCCCTAGCTCAGGGGTAGAGCATTGGTCTCAGAATCAAGAGGTCCTGGTTTCAAACCCCACTGGGGGCAATTTTTGACGATTTTTTTTTTGCTCTTCCCTGTGCAAAGATTTGTCAGATAATCTGACAGAAACGCCTATCGTGAAAAACTCAAATGTAATCTCAAATATACATGCACTGCATTTAATTTACCGGTTTCGAACTGGTAGTAGCAAAGTCTCCATGAAATGCCAAAGACGTCAATTGTGAACTCGAGTTTTATTTTGGTACCGCATGAGGTGCTGATAGTGTACTAATAATACTCCTCATATCTCACACAGACGTATGTTTCCGTTTAAGAACGAAGTTAGACGTAATAATTCAGATGCCTTTTTTGCCCCTTAGGTCACAACACGTTTCATTTGACGAATACATTAGGAGATTTCTTGTGCATTCCGACACCGAATACAGACCAATTGAATCCCCTGTTTCACACCTTTGCAGTGAACAGGATTGTAGCGCAGCAGTCCACTGATTGGTTGGCGGCCAATGCACAATTTTCTCCTAATGTATCAGCACCATTGGTATTTCATTCACAGATTACCTTAGCACCGCTTTATTAATTGCGAATACAAAATGTAGAACTTTAGAGAACAGGAGCAGAATTGTGTCGACTACAACAAAACACCTGTGGCAGTTTAATCTTAAAGAGTAGTCATTAACAATGACTTTTAATACGTTAATATACTGTAGGCATGACCACTCGGAAAATTAAACAATTGGACCTGAAAAATACACAGTATTCATCATTTGAACTTTGGTGGCTATCTTTGATCAGCTATCTTGTCAGCTATCTTGGATGGCAGTCATTACCAAAATTCACAAAACAAAACTCATGTGGCATCGATTTTGATTCTTTTGGTAATGGCTGACACTACAGACATTGTCTGTACACATTACAAAATTGATTTAATGCACACAGGATGGTGATTTTTTTAGTCAATGACTATATTAACTATGTATTAACTATTTTAGCTCAAGTAACATTTCATCATTCTTAAAGACTACAATGTAAAAATAACTCTAATTTTGATTGTATCATTATTCACTATAGAAATCGGATCTTTTTCGGAGGCGTAGCACATTTGGACTTCAAAGTCAAGGCACCAAGTTATCAGTTATACTGGATTGAGCAGTGTTGTCTGCAGCATTGTCTAAAGGTGGCTGATGAAGTATTAGATACGTCAATCTCCATTGGAAAGATACAACGCCCAGGTTCCAAATATTTATTTCATCTTGTTCGTTGGCAAATTTATTTCACACAAATGAATTCCATCAAAAAGCTTGATGAAAACACTAAGTTCGTGACAAGCAAGTTATTGCAGAAGTGGGTTAAGAGCATTCCGTAATAGTTAATAACCTAGGCCTTGTTGATTTACAGAATTAATGTTGTTTGAGACCGAAGGTCGAGAACACATTAATTCTGTGAACCAACAAAGGCCGTGGCTACTAACTTATTTAAAAACTTTTAAAGGTCTCATCTATTCATGATCCACAAGTTTAATTGCTTGTGATTATGAATAGACGAGACCCTTAAAAGTTTTTAATACCTTTAAACAAATTTCAGTGTCTATTTAACCTTTAACACCCTGTAGAAATTTTAAGTAATCGAGTTTTTTTTTTATATTTCGTTATTTTCTGCCAAATCTTGGTAGAATCTGGTCAGCATTGACGGAGAAGAGTAAAATAAAAAAATGCCCCCAGTAGGGAATGAACCCATGACCTCTTGAACATCACTCTAATGCTCTACCAACTGAGCTTAGTCACTATTTGGCTGTTTGTGTAAATAATTAAGACCTTTATAAAGTCATGCTCTATTGATTCTAGAAATGATCCAAAAGTCCAAAATGTGAAGTGGTGCATGAAACAAAGCACACTTCAGAAATCTCCTGCCCAACACATACCTGCCTGGCACAGTCAGTAGAGCACTAGAGTGGTGATCAAGAGGTCATGGGTTCAATGCCCACTGGGCAATATTTTATTTTGCTATTCTCTGTCAATGCTGGCAGGATCCTGCGGAAAATGACGAATTGTAGAAAATTATAGAATGTGAGTCAGCATATTAGCAAATAATTTGTATATTTATGTTTTAATTTTAAATTAGTCAAATGTGGATTGTACTTGTCCGCAATTTATTTCAATTCAAGGTGGTAAACTCATTTGCACACAACCAAGCTTCAACAGAATCTGATTATTGAGGACCATTTGGCATTTGTCAATTGTCCACTGAGAGATATGTGAAGTGACTCAAGAATCAGAGTGCAATTATCCTTATCTACATTGTTATCAAGGAACGAAAAAATTTACTTTGGCGACTGAGTCCACTTGAGGTGATATTGAACCAAGGTGGGATTGAACCAAACCATATTCCAGTTTTCCTGGAGTGAACCTTGGTGGCCATCTTTGATCAGCAATCAAGTTTTCAGCTTTCTTTGATGGCAGCATTATCAAAAATCACAAATGGAAGACATATGGCCTCAATTTTCATTGTTTTAGTAATTGCTGCCATCCAAGAATGTTAATAACATTTTCAATTCACCTAAACTTAGTGGTATTTGGTTTTTATTGCAAGTCTTAAAAGTCAATATTTTTTGCTCCTTTGTCTGTAAAAGAAAAAGGTAAAATGGGCTCAGTTTTCTGTTAAAATTCAGGAGTCTAAATTATGGCAACAATGGTACATAACTTTCCTTTTTGAAACTTTTCCAGCAAACATAAATTGGTATTGTTACCAGAAAGAATCCTCCAAATATTTCTAGGCTTCCATAAAGAACAAATGTCAGGATATAGGAGTGGGTCACTTCATTAATATGACCAAATGTTGGTATTGATATGACAAATATTATCCCTGTAAATGTCTGGATTAATCCAAGGCCCAAACTTACTTCATCCTTGCCTACAATATCCACTACCACCAAGAGCATATAGATCATATAAAGCCCCCTTAAAAGTCCATAAAAACCAGAACATATCATGTAGGTCCAATAAGTTGTCCAGAGAAACATTAAAATGGAATTTAGACCACTAATGAAAACATAAACACATAAAATCACAACACGCCTGATAAAGTTATTTGAACTTGTTGTTCCAAAGAACAATCTGCTAAGGATGTTTGCAATGTTCACCACTGTAATTGCCATGGCTGCATCATGATTTGAAAGTCCAATTTCAATAGCTCTGTCTGGTATGAACCAGTGTAGAGAAATGTGTGAGAGATTTGTCATACTAACACAGATCAAGATCATCACAAATTTCCAATCTCTCAGCAGAAAAAGGCCAAATTTGTCCCACAATAAACAACTGTTGCTCCTGACTCTCTGCATTGTTTTCATGTTAGTTCTTTCATCCTCATAAGACTCTGATTCTGCTGATCTCTCAACTAGTGGAGCTGCTACATCTTCCTTATGGGAAACCAGTAGTATCATTTCCATTTGTTTATTTCCTTTAGTATTTGAACATGAATCTTCATTCAAAGCTGTGGGGGTCAGTTTGAGGTAGGATGGATCTCTCATCAGCATAGCAAGTGGAAGTCCATTCAAGCAAATAGCCCCAACCAATAATATGGCACCTGAAATGGTACAATTTTGAGTCTCAAGCTAATTTTTTTTAATCAATGAGTAGATTTAGACAAAGTAAGACTTTTATATTTCTTGAAAAATATGTTATCATCCTTTCACTTATTTCCTTGAAAAACTAATTCACTTTCTTGTCATTAAATTAAGATTTATTGACAAAGACATTTTAAGTGATTTGTTCTGTTTTGCTTTGGTTTATTTGACTTCTCTGATTTTTTTGACAATTTCTATGTCAATCAAATGAAGATCAAGATAGAGTAACAATCTATCAAATCAAATACTTATTCCCAACATTTTTGTGCTGGGTTGTGTAGCTGAATCATAAAGAATACCAAATTATAGTACCTCTGTATCCATATAGTTCTATCAAGTAAGGCATAATGTAGGATAAAACCATTCCTATTGTTGGATGACCAAGAGCATAGACACCTAAAACCATGAAGTATCTCAAGTCTTTAAAAATGTTCTACAATTTGTCGCTGAGGTATATTTGAGCCATTTGTGTTTTTTACGATAAGCAAATCTGTCAGATCTGACAGATCTGTCAGAAATCCAATGAAATTTTTAAGAATAATCACTATCTAAATTTTAGAGGTAAGGGTTTTTAAAATATTTCCAGTACTTGCTAGATCGTGTATACTTTATCAAATAATTTACACATACAATTGAAAATCCATTTCTGACGGAAATGCTTGTCGTGAAAAACTAAATTATTAATGGTAATTATCATAATAAATCACTTTACAACCTGAAACATTGCTGACAGAGAAGACTCACCCAACCTTGGTGGAAACTATCACCATGATGTGATGAAACATTTTTGGTGGCTCGTTGGAGTCACCTTAGTGGTTGATTGAGACTTTTTGTCCAGAAATTTTGGGCCCGTGGTGGGGACCTATGAAGGCCTTTTGCGCTCAGTGACTGTATATGGAATGGTGGCTCTATTTGTAGGTGGTGGGGACACCTGAGCACTATATGTGCTAATAGAATCTAGTATGGAAATACCTTTGCTCCCTTTACCCCCCCTTCACTTCCTTCACCTCCCTTTGCTCCTCTTCACCCCCTTTGCCCCCCTTCACTCCTCCTTTGCCCCCTTTCCCCCCACAGGTGGTGGGGACCCTAGAACCTAGTGTAGAAGTAACTTTGCTCCCTTCAGTCTCCCTTCCCTCTGTTTGTTCCCCTTTTGCCCACACAGGTGTTGGGGACCCTAGAACCTAGTGTAGAAGTACCTTTGCTCCCTTCAGTCTTCCTTCACTCCATTTGTTCCCCTTTTGCACATGCATGACTATTTATACTCTTCAGGGAGGAAGGGAGCAAAGGGGTGAGTGAAGTGGTGAAGCATCTATGTTGTAATTGAACTTTTTGTGGTTGCAGGTGGTGGGGACCCCAAAAACCTAGTATACAATTATCTTCACTCCCCTTTGCCCCCCTTTTGCCACCTTTGACCCAGGAATACTATAAATAGTGATGCACAGTCAAAAGCATCAAAGGGAGCAAAGGGGGTGAAGAGAGCAAAGGGGGCAAAGGGACCAAAGGGGTTCTATCTGCAGGTGGTGTAGACACCTTACCACCATATGTTGTAATCGAACCTTTTGTGCTTATAGCTGATGGCCCTTTGCCCCCCTTTGTCCCCTTCACTCCTTTCACTCTCTTTGCTCCCTCACCCCTCTTTACTCCCTTTGCCCCCCCCCTTTTGCTCCCTTCACCCCCTTTGCTCCCTTTTCCCCTTCACTTCCCTCCACCCCATTTGCTCCCTTCACCCCTCTTCAATCCCTTTGCTCTGGTAAAGAGCTTTTTAGATCATTCAAATTCTATACTAGGATTTAGGGTGTGTAAAAGTGGGAGCAAGGGCTGTGATTTGCAAAGAGGAGACTGAGACAAATCCAATGGTGGAAGCAGATTGAAAATCGGACCATTATTAAGGAAGTTACAGGCAAATGGAGCTGTAGACATATATGCCTCCATATATGCTGCCATACGCCTCCCTATAAGCTGCCATATGCCTCTGTATATGCCACCATATGTCTCTGTATATGCCGCCATACGCCTCCGTATACAAAGGGGAGCGAACGAGACACCTCGTGAAACATAAAGTTTTGTGTGGTGAGGCTGTGACTGTTTGCCAACACTGAGGCCAGAATGCGCAATCAAATTCGCGTGCTTTCTGACCTAACCCGGCCCGGATTTGTACAATACTTACTTGTGGCAAGACCACTCCTGTCTTTGAAGTAGGAATAAAGGATACTCGCGCCACCTACAAACACAAAGGTCTGTGCTGCCCCCGCCATGAAACCAAACGTCAGGAATAATATATATAGAAGTTGGAACTAATGGCACTTGTAATAAAACTACCTGAAAATGAATGTCATACAGTACGCAAATAAAATAAAGGTAATATGATACTTCTTTACGGTCAGTAATTAAAACTAACCTATATTTTCAAAAAAAATAAAGAACATCACTTTTCTGCTGCCACTAATAACCTCTTCTTGACTGCTTGTGATGTCTTGCTAAGGTTTCAAATCCTGGATGATTTGTTCTTGCTGTGTGCTTTGTTAACAGCCCATGATGGATTCCTTAACCTGACACCAGCAAGGAACCAATGATGATGCTTAGCTTGGAGCCAAATCTGTGAATGATTCTTCCAGATAAAATTCCTGAAATAAATTCCATTTGTGTTGATATTTTGGGCATTGTTTCAGATTATGTTCCTCAAAATCCAAAAACTGAAACAGCAACTTAGAGAAAAATGTGTGATACAAGAAATTAGCCTCCTTGTATGTTGTATGCACATCAGTTTAAAACAGCTGGTTTGGTTGTAAACCACCATAATAATATTAATAAAATATTATAGGCACCATTACAAATTGTTTTTTTATTTAGGGCTTTCCCTTTTGGATGTGAGATTTAGTGAGAATTGTTAACAAGAATGTCATATGGCTTTATGCAATTCTTGTTTAATAGTGATTTTGATGATACCACAACAGAGACTTTGTATCATTTGTGGTGTTAATAACCAGTTCTCAGTGTGAAATGAGAATTACCATTACTAAATCATGCTCATTTGTGGTGCCAGCACAGATAATTACTTCTGTGTGGTTGATAAAGCCACTAACCTCTAAATTTCATTATAAGTCATGTGATTACTCCCTTGACTGACAAAGACACTGGAAATTCTCAAGTCATAATATTTGATCACAAATATTTCTAATTGAAATTTCTAAATAAATATTTCTAATTGCAATTAGATTTTTGAAAAGTGAAAGGTATAATGCATAGCACTTCATTAACTAAAATTACTCACTTGTAATTTTGAACACAACACAAAGAGTGAAATATTTTTGCACAAATATTTTGAATTTTGAAAATCAGATTTGCTGGTTTGTTTTCATTCATGAAATTGCTTCATGAGCACCTCTGTGGGGCGTGCGTGAACCCCTTGATTGGGAGAAATGGATGAAATCTCGGAACAGTTGTAGGCACTGACCTGTTAGTCCACAGAAAACTGTCTGCAGAGTAATAACCCAAGACATTAAATATTTCCCAACTTGATATTCATCCAGAATCTCTACGTACAAGATTCCGAATATTTCACTGGATCCGACACAAATTCCATGACAGAGGAAAGCGGCGACCAGAATCACCCAGGCGTAACCTCCGTCTATGTCCCGGTGTTTTGTGTTGTCCTTGTCCATGCTTATTTTTTCAAGGGTAAAAATTTCTACCTGAATTAAAATGCTATGCGAATCTGTAAAAGTAGCACACAGACTGTACACAATTTCTCAGGATGAAATTTTTAGGTTAATACAAATTACATGTTACTTTTCATTATTTGTTCAATTTCCTGATGGACTGAATCACGGTATAAGATTTGTCCATACTTAACCCAAAGCACAAAAAATGCTCGTCACCTCTAACGTACGTGTAGCTGGCGGTCTGTCTGTTATTCAGGTCGGCTGATTCAAGAATGTCTCTGATTTATGCTGCGTTATTTAACATAATTAAATTTTTAAGATAAGATAATCTTAAAATTAACCTATGTAGCTTATGTCAGGGAATTTTATTTAATGATCAGCTTTTAATTGGAACGTTTAAAATTTTCCATTACCTCTTAAGTATGTATTTAATGATTCTGACCCCTCAAATTCATTAAAGTCTCAAGCAACCACTTTCTGCGGGTAAAGTAAATTATGAAATATATTTTAGGTCGATGAAGGTAATAGAATTTGACATAGAGAATCTGTGTCAGTTCGGTTTTGTTTTCATTTACATTACTCATCCTGGTTCAAGAAAACTTGAACCATCCAAAATTAGTCTGATTCTTTGTTTTTAAGGAATGCAAATTATGTAAGTCAGGGACTCAAAAGATAAGAAACAAAATGCAGCTAATTGTGCTGTTAAAAAATTTGTTGGATCTATTATTTTACTTCTTTTGACCAAAAACTGGTGTATCATTGCAGTAAAATATTGTTGTTACAAAAAAATGATGTCTTCTTTTCAAAGAAATAACCTTGTCTTCTGAGAGTGTGAAGGCCAGTAAGTATTTTGATATTTATTGTAATTATGCACTGTTTATGAGCATGATGAAGTGTTGAAATACACAAAACTACACTGCAATTTTGACTTCTAGATGCTTTCTTTCTGTGACAAATTTCAACATTTCTGAGAAACCAATTGGTTTTCATCATTTAAAACTGAAAGAAATTAAATCACAATTTCTGTTTTGACCTATAAAATTTCATCATGTAGTGCAGGTGTGAAACAATTGGTAATATATATTTTATTTTATTGTGCTAAGAGAGAGTGCACACACCATTTTTTGAATGAATTTAAACCTCAATTAAATAAACATTGTATTGTCTTTAATACAAAACCATGATATGAGACACTTTACATACACTCATGTAAAAAAGCTCTTAGATTGTTCTAAGTCTAGTTCTAGTCAAATTTGCTGGCCTGCAAAGGCTAAAAAAACCAAAGTTATACCCTAAAATAGTCCTTCTGCCTTCATGGAAACAATATCATGATGAGCATCATGCTGAATTCATGAATCCATTAATTAATTGGGTTTTATCCTGGACTATTGGCTGTGTGTGTGACATAATTTGTTTAAATTACCAAGAATATTCTGCATCACCTCCTTTCCAACTGATGTGTTAATGTTTCATCACTTAAGAAATATTTCAACATCCATAGAAGACCATTGTTTCCTGGAAATTGGGGCTGAATTAATAAACAATTTAACATTATATTTCACAGGATTAGTGTGACAAAGTTTCATAGACTTAGACATGATCAGTCATCTTCTGCATTGCATACAGGAAAAACTTTATATCTGCACTGAATTTAAATATTTTGCTTTTTTTGGCCCACCTGTAAGGCGACCCATCCAAAAAAACTTGGATCTAGTAATAAACTTCTACACAGTTACAAACACACAAGTGATTGTTGTGACGAATAAAATCTTGACCTTCATTTCTGTCAGACAAAATTCTCCCTGAAAATGGTTTGCAGATCATTTCATCTTTTGAAACCTACTTTATAATCCCTAATACTACGTATGCAAACTTATTGCAGTTTATTTGAAAAATACAGGTTTCAGATATTGATCCATGATCAACACTATAATTTTAGCTATGTTTGGTGATGAATTTTTTTTTAGTCTTTACTGTAGTGAAACTACTAACAGCTAAATTAGAACTTATGTTTTTAGCCATTAAATTTTGTCATGCCATGCAGTTTTGAAGAAAAAAATCAGAAATATTTTGGTTAATTCATTTGACAGTGCACCAGTTACATCTTGAACACCCTTTTTTGGAATAATTCAATTTCAATTACAGGAGGAAAAAAACCTGATTTAATACAAACTGTACATTTGCATAATATCTTATTTTCTGTACTGAAATATGTTACAATTTTGTATGGCTAGCTGTTAGAGGCAGGCCCCAAAATCTTAAATTTATATAATCTGTCTGTGGTTGCATCAGTAGCTCACTTCTTTAGAAGCAGATCATCGATCCTGCTCTGCATGTGTGTTTCATCACACTGCTTCATAACCCCCCCCCACCACCAGCATGATGTAGCAGTGATTGCATTGTGCTTGAATTTTTCCTTTCAATAACTGTTGCATAACAGTTTCCATTCTTCTGTACATTGTCAAGTAAAGCAATGAAACACAATACATTTACCATTGTAATTTCCTTTTATATCTTTCCATTTGGTAGTTTAATTCTGAACAGTTTGCTTCTCAGCAGCCCCCCCACCCCTTCGTTTAATGTTTAAACTTAAAAAAATCCCATCACACAGTTTCTGCATACTGTCTAAATGGTGTGATGAAATTGTGATGGATGGTGTCATGATGTAAATGGAAGTGGTGAACCACCATTTCAGAAGTATAAAACATCAGAAAATTAATGCTGTACTGCAGTACATGTAATACAATTATACTCTTTAATTGTTTGGGCTCATGCCAATCCAACATGAGCCTTTAAAAAAATGTCTTTCTGACTTTGCCTTTCATAGCCGCATACTGGTGTTACTTCATGGGCTATTCTACATTCAATCCACTAAGTTGTCAATGACATGATTGAAACCTTTTTAACCTAAAAATGGTCTTAAATTAAATTAATGTCACTAATTTGCAAAAGGTTTAATGTCATATGAAAGGAAGTGGCTATTGTAACAGGTTGTGAATAAACTATTGCAAATTCTGAGGAGAGGAGATGAACCGTAACTGTATAACTGGCTTCCGTTGGGCCAAAGAGCATCAATCCATACTTTAAACACCTCCTCAGACTTTCCCGTGACAACCCCATGCAGGGATCAAGCATGGATCATGCCCTGATCATGTGAAGATCACGCGCACCCTGTTCACCCCCTCAAGTAACATCCAATCAGTGCAAAGATGTCACATGCACAGTCCCTGGTAACCAATCAGTAAACAGCATGATGAGTACAACCAATCACAGCATGACATGTCAGTGTGTATTCCTATTCACCCCCTCAGGCCTGTACCATAATAACTGCTGGTCCAATTGGGTTGAGACTAGTATAAACCCTAGTTAAATTGCC
>JBCAUG010727434.1:0-12191 GCA_038406175.1 Haplosyllis leylae
CCTCACTATCATACTACAAAATATAATAGTGACCTAGCCATAGATGCAGAAATAACCATTAGATGAATTGGTCCAATTGGTCTAAAATTTATTTTGAAAAAACCCGATTGAGCCTGTAGGCAGCCACTACAGCCCATTTGTTCCAACCCTCATTTCCGAGTACGAAACTGGCAATATCCCAAACTCCCATTCTTTTTGGGATGGAATGGGGCGGGTGATATTCAAAATTGGTGAAATCCCAGACTCCCATATTGTAAGAAAAGTAACTCCGGTTGTAAAGAGAATAGTAATTATTCTGCTCTGGCCCTAATGGCAGTGCATTCTATAAACACCCTTGGCTGCCTATTGTGCTATGCCAGTATGATATGAGATTCAGTGCAGAGCCTATACAGGAACCTGGCAGTGCGTAGCTTAGCACGTGCCATACCCTGCAATATTTTTGAGGGTACGGGGTTAAGTGGTATTCCAACATTTGGCCCTGAGTCTAAAACTGGTGAGATCCAAAATTCTCATAGATCTATATTGGAGGTGATGTGGTCGTCCAAATTTTATTCCTGAGTCCAAAACTGGTGAAAAACCGAAGTCTTGTATTGGGGGGATGTGGGGGGGGTATTCCAAATTTGTTCCTGAGCTCAAAATTGGTTGAACCCCGATGTGGCCTTAATTCTAATTTTCGGATCAACCAAAGTTGTTCAGGCTCCTCTTACATGGTATCTAAGCGGTGAACTGCACAAACACTTACGTATTCTATTCTCCTCGATTATCCTATTATCTTTGTGCGTTACACTGGTCACTCACACTATATCATATCATTATATCAGTAAGTTTGTATTGAAATGTGGATAACCAGTTGTAAAATATTTCAGTAGCTCAGTTAACTGGAGGTTGATTACAAATTACATACACAGTCCAATTTGCATTAATTAAGGAAAATTTGAGTATTTGCTAAACCACACACGTTTCAAGGAAAATAATAAAAACATATTGACGACTACAGATTCATTTATAATTTTTATTTCAGGTTTGCTTTGGTTCGGTGCTTTTCCTGGATGGATCATATATGTAACCCACTTCAAAACCAACATATTCACCCTGAGTCACTGCAAGTTCAGTTTTGCCTACTTCTTCACCAGACACTATTCATCGGCCATTCTGACAATAATGTGTGTTGAGAAATTCTTCGCTCTGTACTTTCCTCTTCTTACAAAACGTTTATGTTCAGTAAAAACAGCAAAGTGGGTATCCTTAATAACTGCTTTATTATATATTGCATACGAATTCCAATGTTTTTTCGTTTTAAAAGTTCTTCGGCATCTTCGGGGAGGTTTTCCAGCATGTTGGCCTGCTCCCGGTCTTTATGGGTCTGTTTTCAATTGGTTAGACTCTATACTTTATTCTTTTGGCCCATTTACAATTATGATCATTACAAATGCTGCAATTATCTACAAACTCATGTCTATCAAGATAAAGGAGGCAAAGGGAGGTTCTAATGTAGCTGTCCAAGCAATCAGCAAATCAGCAACAAAGGGAACAGCTATGTTAATTGAGGTGTCATTAATGTTTATAATACTAACTGGTCCCATGGCTGTTGGTCTAACCCTAAAAGGCCCAAAGTCAATCCAGATTGAAGTCATCGGGTTCACTATGCAGTATGTGAATCATTGTATAAATGGAGTACTTTACTGCA
This sequence comes from Haplosyllis leylae, assembly GCA_038406175.1. Classification (NCBI taxonomy): domain Eukaryota; kingdom Metazoa; phylum Annelida; class Polychaeta; order Phyllodocida; family Syllidae; genus Haplosyllis; species Haplosyllis leylae. The sequence continues at coordinate 1,688 of JBCAUG010727434.1, forward strand.
TAGTTGGGTCAAAGTTCCGCAGGGAATTGTTCAAAATTCTCCCTTGTTATAAAAGAAATCGGATCGGTGATCAATCGTTCTCAGAAACTGGTAATGGTGTCACAGATACAGCATCTCCAATTTGAAAAGAGAATTTATTAAATTGTATCCATTATAAACAAATCAGATCTGCCAAAGGAAGCTCGGTAATACTTTTGTGTCCCTTTAAATACACCATTGAGCTTGTAACCATCTTATATCAGTTTTTCGAATTAATAATCCTGTAATTATCACCCACTGACAGTATTTATTCAACATAACTACGGGTGCAATTGCTGTTTTTTTAACAGTCATAGGTCGTATTCAGATGTGCATGCGGACCAAGGTGCCAGGCAATTTCTTCTTCCCTCATGACCAATAATAGAATATCAATAGGAAAAATGGCACCTTGATTTTTTTCACTATTTCAACTTTAATACAAATCTATCAGCTAATATTTGGCTAAAATGTGTTTGATATTTAGTTAGAACATCACAGGAAGGGAACTTTTATTTTCAATCTGTAAGATCTGAAGGAATATAAAAAATCAGAAAGCATTATTGAAGTTGTCTTATCAGACATCAGAATCGGTCCATTCTCCTGTTTTGCTCTGTTGTCGTCATAATAGTCGTCAAACTCTTCTGTCAATATTGATTAATTTTTTCATTCCACTTTGATTCAAACATCAAAAATATCACCTGAAGGTTTTGGCTCACAAAGGTCTGAAATCAACACATAAAAATATATTGCATGCAACGATCAATCAAATTATCTTTGCGTTATACAAGCCAAACTAAGGCATCCTCTGAAGCCCAAAAACAGGGTGCAATGACTTGAAAAAGAAGGCACCTTGTACCACTGTAGACACTGCGATGGTTGCTATCATTTTTCATTATTGATTGTTGGTGAAGCTGCTGTTTCGTCAAAATTATCAAGGTAAAAAGTCTGTAATATACATCCATAATGATGATATATTTGATTAATAAATAAAAGTTATTTTGAAATTGTAAAGTTGAAACTCGGATAAATATATCCTGAAAACAGGAAATATGGTAAGGAGACACAATGTCGAGAACAACAAGAAATATGGAAACATTTACGAGCACTTCTTACTACTTGATTGAATGAATGGGCAACAAGACACCTCATAAAGAAGCATAGGTTTCAAAGAGCTTATCCTGTCTGGAATGACCGAAGTCCGTCACAATAATGCCATCAATAGCGCCTGGTTCCTTATTGAAACATAAGATTTTCGAAACAGTGGAGTGATGAACATCAACTCCGACAAAGCTTGCAGGACCACTAGGTCACTTTGAACAAGATGTTACTCATACCGGATAAAGGACACAGTTTAAAACATGCCTATTTGAGAAATGATCAACAAAGTGTACCTCAATCGACTTCAATTTCAAGATACAATACAACGGTTGTCCGAAAAGATGAACCCGAAGACAATGGGAGAGAGATAATTACGTGGTAGCCAGACCATGGTTGATTATATTTGGTACCACCGGAAATATACTGTCTTTTTTAGTCATAAGAAGAGGATCCTTGAAGACAGTATCAACTTGCTTCTACATGTCGATACTGGTACTGGCACTATTCAACAATAACTTGGCATTTATCTAAAAAATAATGTTGCACAATTATATCTATAAAGGACATCTGAGCTACGTTTGAATTTTTCCAGCATTTTTGGCCCATTTACCATTTTAATTATTACAAATGCTGCCATCATCTACAAACTATTGTTTCTGTTGCTGAAATCCAGAATACCTCAAATCTGTCCCCTATCAAAGCAGTGACTTCCTTCATGCAGTATGTGAATCACTATCTCAATGTACTGCACAGTGAGTTCACAACTCCCACGAGAATAGTTCGAAGTCCCTTGTTGTGGAAGAAATCGGGTTGGGAACCAACCAGACTCAGAAACTGATATCAATGTTACAGCTTTAGCATCTCCCGAGTGTGATATCTCTTTGGTAATAAACTATACTATACTACATAATGTGCAAACATTGCATGGTAACGTTATTCCCTTTGGATGACAATTAATTAACATCTCGGACTGCCAAGCAGTCCGTCATGTAAAATACGCTGGGGCCATCACGAACACCTTGGAGACCTCCAGGGACCCCAAACAGCTAACACAAAAACATGTTAACACTTTTATCATCCATATTGTTCTATTGACTTTTCCAATAAATCACATTGTAATCGTTAGAATTTGCTTTACTAGTCTGTTTATTTCAGATGTAATGATTTATAACTGAACAGCGTAAACAGAGAAACTCTGAATAGTTCAATGCATTGATATCATTTTTCTTCTTCCCGTTGCAAGACCAAGAAAGGGTTTCGTTTTCGAGAGACACTCCGATTTCCTAAATCAAAGTTGGAAAGAAGATCCACTCCACCCAAGGTTATCGTGTTACCCTAGCTTGGTGAAAAGAAAATCAAGTAGCGGCTTTCCACGTTTGTGATGGATGGCAACATTGCGCGAGGGGGTGACTTTTCTTTTCATCCGTTTTCACTAAGCTTACATAAAAGATCAAAGAAGAGGTTCTGTGACAACGTTGGAGAGAAATCCATCTTTCCGTAGGTCTATATCCATCTGACCAAAATGACACGACAGGATTTCAGAACAAGGTAGTTCTTTGGGACCGTGACATGAAAGCCATGTGTTCACTGACTATTTTACCCGACTGTGATCACTAATATATATGGACAGTCGAGCACAGAAAATAGACAACAATGACAGTATTGGCATCAGAAGCTTTATGTGTGAAAACAAAAAATCTAGCAGCAAAATGTTACCCCAGTGGGCATTGAACTCATAACCTCAGCCATTAGGATTCTCATGATACCCTCTTTGAGCTATTGAGGCAGATGTTACTTGGGATATCCTTAAATTGTCTTTTGTTTCTGCACCACAAATCATTTCACAATGTGAGAACCAATAGAGTATGACCATACAGAAATCTTAGCTCTCCCAAGTAATGCAATACATGCCTCAATGGCTCAGAGAGGAGAGCATTAGATCTAAATGGCTGAGGTCCTGCATTCAATGCTCACTGGGGTAACATTTTGTTGCAGGATTTTTCTTGTTTTCGGGTAGTAAAGCCTGTCATGCCAATATTGATAATTCTGTGTGTTCTTAAAAAAACTCCAGTTGGTTAATTGCAATGCTTTCCCATAGTCAAGTGCACCACAGAAATGTTTAGGGGGACTTACTAATACTTGATGCATTGTAAATGACGAACAGAAAGAGAGTAATCTAAGAAAATATTTCCATTTGAAATGTATTCATTTTCATATTTGTAAAGTTTAGAGAAGTTTCAACATCCCAAATTTGAGGAAAATGAAGTTTACCATTGATTTCAATGGGCATTGTCATTGTTTTTGCAGGCATTGTTGGGGTGTCTATAAATAAAATAGTATGGCAATTAGTGTCCGTATATGTGATTGGATACCCGACTTCACGTTAATTTCTAGTAATGCTTTGAACGCTAGCTCCCAAAGAACCACCTTAATGACAGGACGACACCCCTAACGAAATGAGGACGTGTGCATGGGGAGTGAAATTGAAAAAAAAAGAATACTTGCCATAAATGTGTTATGCAAAAAAAAAAAAAAACTCTCACCAGAGGGTTGATCACTGACGGTCGACCAATACAAACTGAAATGCAATGGAAAACTGATGTCATTACTGTAGTCTTGGCAATCGGATTCGAGATATTTTATGGGTAAACTTTAATCCCGTTTATTTAAACATCTTTGACAAAAAACTTACTTTCAGACTAAGTGGGATTACTGTGCCACCACAGGTAACCTGTCGATATTTATTCAAACTTAATTTATATCAAATAATACTGGTAAAAAATGGCACTGCATCGTTGAACGTTTGCAATTGCTGGCTCATGACGTCATGGCAGCATTCTGGATAAACACATTCCCACCAACGACTGCAGCTTAAAGTAGGCCTAATTATCATAAAACTGCCAAATGCTTGTCCCAAAAAACTCCGTGACAGCCATCTCAACCACTATGCTGACTCTAACGAGCAAACAATAAATGGACACTTGTCTATCATCATATACTTTCGCTATTTTCACAGACTATTTCAGATAGTGAACTAGCGTTTTATCAGACGTGTGGCGCTCACCTGTTGCCCAAATTTCCCATTCATGTTCACAGTGACTTTACCTCAAATCAGCACAATCCTACAAGACGAATTGGGGCAGGGGATACCCAATTTCCATCCCACAATACTTCCACTGGTCCCATGTCATTTCTGGGGGGTACCCCATCTCCATCCCATAATACTTCCACTGGTCCCATGTCCTTCCAGAGGGTCAGGTTGGGGTACTCCTCCCCAGGCCAGGTCAGGTCAGGTTGGGTACCCCCCTGGCCAGGATAGGACATGGGATACCCCACAGCCTGGACAGGGGTATGGAATGATTTTTGACGGAAAATTTTCACACAAGATAAAACATTAGCAAAGATCACGAAACATGATATTATGACTGAGGCTTCACAGGCTGGCTCATATTGCTATTTCACAAAAAAACATTCTGACATGTGAAATAGTCCTGGTGAGATTTTGTAGACCTTCAAGTAAATAGACTCTATGTAAAATTAGTGAAATAAATTTGGAAGTCCTTGGGATATTTCTTTTGAATTAAGAGACCAAAATCGTGTGCAAACAGGCCAATTGAATTCCCTGTTTCACACATTTGCAGATGTAGTAAATAGGGGTTGTAGCGCGGCGGACCACTGATTGGTTCAGGCGTAATTCCTAATTTTCTCCTATTGTTTGTGTTCTAGCACAAGCCGCTGAGTCCATGACTCCATTAAAAGAGATTATCTAAGAAATGGACAAACACACATTTCAGTGAGTATTGAACTTGTGCCAGGTTATGGTACAATTTTTTGTTTCACTATATTTCCCTATTTACTTAACCACCTACAAAATATCACATTTAGAAGTAATATTTTACATATATTTGGCACTGACAGAAGCATACATTTTGGGTACTGTAACGGGTTGAATATGTACTATTGCGAGATTGAGGAGTTGGAGGTGAACCGTGTATGCATCTGGCTTCCAATTGCCAAAAGAATGTCAATTCTCCCCCAGCTACCTCCTCAGTTATTCCTGCATTAGCCGCATGTGCTGATCACATGCAAATCACGTGCATGCTATTACAGATCTATAATATAATGTCTCAAGTAGTTTGGTATTGAGGTCAATACAAAAATTACTAAAATACAGCAACTCTGGACCGAGGATATCACATATATCACACTTTGTCACCTTGTTCAGTCGTAAAAAAGCACTTCATAGCAACCTTTCCCACAAATTCTATTTTCCAGCTCTCTCGAATTTCTTTCCGACGGGCAAAATTTACTGTGCCGATGCAAGTGCCTCCTCTTAGACTTCACTCGAAAAGGCGTACACAATTAAATTGTTTGAACTTTCACTCGAAGGCTAACAGTCCGTGCCCTATCCCTGTTCTTGATGCATTAGGGCTGGGGGGGGGGGGGGGTGGGGCATGGCCAGGAAAGAGACTGGGCCACCACCAGAGGCTGAGAGCTGAAAGGGTAAACTGTGAAGACAAACATGGACGAGGCAAGGGGACCTAGTCTTTCCGTGCCGGTACTTTCTAGGGGAAGGGGGGGGGGGTGGTTGGGGTTGTGGTGTGATGAGTTGCTACGATGGATAGGGACCCCACGTGGATTGAATGACAGTATGATCATCTGCCAGTATCCAATTAAATACGAGACCAGTGAGCAAAATAGAATTATTTATAATACGAGATGTTCCTTTGACGGTTGTTGGCGAAAAATTTATGTTCTGTAACCAAAGTCAACGCCAATACATACTGGCACATGTGACTTCTCGCTCATAAAGAGTGCTTTCCTGGCTTGAACTTACACAAGGAGCTTCTAATTACCATTTTCCTATTCTCTTGGAAACTTCAAGTACATTTTTCCTGAGACAATGTACTCGTTAAATAACGTATCTTGCCCTTCAAGAGAACTTGCTTCGTTATACTGCTTTTTAGGTTGAAGCTAAACGTAACAGGAGATAGGATATACTTTATGCGAGGAGAGTTCGCCTTTTGTAAGCTTTTTACGTTTACTCAGTTGCATTTTTCGCTCAGTAGTTTCCTTTGAAGTTAAAATTTTAAAGGAAAGACGTGTTCACGGACATTACTATGGAAAAAAATCGAATTTCAAGGAATTGACTTTTGGTTGTGTAACACGTGAATGTTTTGCATACAAGAAAGACCTCGCATTAACATCACACAAGATACCGACCACAGCCCCCTCATTACTAGAAATGAACGTGAAGTCGACTATCCAATCATCTACACGGACGCTATTCACAATGCTATTTTATCCATAGACACCTCCAACAGTACATGGCACAGCAATGCCCATTCGTCAATTGCGACGCCATGTTTCACGTTAATTTCTAGTAATGACTACTTTTCTAATCATATGAAAAAATAATGATTGTTTACCTTGAGTTTTGCAGACATAGTGAGAATTTGATCTATGAGACTCAGTTCTGTGGTGATTTTCTTCAGTATCGAGCTCTGCTTCTCCAAGGCTTGTTGGAAAACAAATCTGTAACCGGAGAGTGAGAACATGGAGGATAAATTGACAGGTTTCATTGGACTGTCTGAAAAGATAAACTTTCAACGCTATTCCAAGACTATTAACTCACCCGAAAGATAACGCGTAGACCAATCCTGCTGGGAGAAGAAAACACGTGATAGTGGTGTTGATATCCGGTCTACCAACTTCCGGCCAAAGACAGCTCACGATTGGTTCATAGAGAAATAAGGTAAAAGTGCTGAAATAGAAAGCACAGTAGTGAGCAACCGCAGCCATTTTCAAGTTGCACAGTAAAATATGCAAGGAAGAAGCGTCTGAGGACAAGTGCCATCACAACATTGAACTTTCATTGTCGGTTGAAAATTCAATTTCACTGAAATTTTATAGCTCTGAAATAAAACTTACCTTGCCAGGAGAGCAACAAACATTGGAATACATGTCAGCATGTTGTCCTTTATGGTGTTAATCTTAAACTTCACGTGGTTTATCACCTAAAAGTGAAACATTTTGGTGTCCAGAATGTTCAATGCCCACGACACTGAACACTTTATTGACTCTCGTGGTGAATACCAGAAGATCTTGAAATTACTGTCTGTGAAAACGATAGTGAATTTTATAATGATGTGCTATCTGTCAGGTTATGGTACTGTAATACTGTCAATCCATGAAAAGCTTGATAAATTTCATACCTCTTTGTCGAAATCAGAATAGAAGTTTCCGTCGCCGAGAATGTGCTGCACAATGGTGGCGCTGTCCACCGTCTCCGCGTGATCCATTACCTGGGACCTGTCGGTTGATCTCCATAGTTTCTGCCGCTGTTTGTGTCGGTGACGGTCTAGTACAATCAGTGAACACAGCCCTGCAGATTACCGTTACGGTGAAGATTATTATGCCATGATCTTAACAGCCTTACTTAACAGGTACATAGATCGAACCTCCTTTCTGACAACAGTTATGATCAGAAATGCCTGAAGCTAAGGTGCGATGATGTGTTAGTAATGAAACACCTAGTCAAGGTTTTCGCAAATAAGACAAATCTCACATCGTGAAAAAAATACTGACAACAAGAAAATCCTGTGGGAAACTGCAAGAGGCATACCGCCTGATGCATAACCTGTACTCATGGGGGTACCCCTATCCTGGATGGGGGTACCCTATCCTGGCTGGAGGTACCCTATCCCAGCCAGGGGTACCCCTATCCGGGCTGGGGTAACCCTATCTTGGCTGGGGGTGGGGTGAGTGGGGATATTCCTATCTTGACTGGAGGTGGGGTGGGGTAAGGGTACCCTATACTGGCGGGGGGTACCCTTATTCTGGCAAGAGGTACTCCATCCTGGCCATGCATCCTGACCATGATAGTACCTCTATCATGGCTGGGGGTTACCCCTATCCTGACTGGAGGAGGAGTGGAGGTGGGGTGGGGTGTATGGTACCCCTGAGGCTACCCTATTCTGGCCAGCTTGTACCCCTATCCTGGCTGGCTGAGGGATACCCTTATCCTGACCAGGGGAGTACCCTATCCTGGCCAGGGGGTCCCCTGGGTTATCCCATGCTGACCAGTGCACCCCTAGTTCTCCCACACCCCATGGCAGGACCTGTGGCAGGACTGGGGTATCTCCCACCCCCAATGAACAAACAAACTAAAAGCATTACCTCCTTCGGAATGCAGGCGGTAAAAGATATTGATTTCAGCAAAAAAAAATCTGATGCCCTGCCTTCTGTGCTTTCCTGCCATGTGCTGGATGGGAGTTCTTAAAACTGGTTTTCATTTTATGCATCACTTGACTTTTTGATCCTGGAAAGGACCAAATTTACAAGCAATGACAAACTAGCACAGTAGGTAGTGTATTAGACCATAAAACCAATGATTGTGAGTTGTGAGTTCAATTCTCACTGAAGGTCCTTTTTAAATTGAATATTTTTCAAATTCCTTGGCGTCAAAATTGTATTCAACTGTCACATTTGTCTCAAAACATCCAGTGTTCTTTAGATTTCAACACAATTGTATACGTTTCAATGTTAAATTGAAGTAATACGTGCTGATTTTCATTCTTTCAGCACAATAGAACGTTTTCTCTTGTCGTATTGTTTGAAGGGCAAACCAATATTTCGGGCTCATTGGCACTCATCATCAGATTTCAATATCAACAGACAAAATCAGGATATATTTCAATGGAATTATATCACACAATCAACAGAGATAAATGTAGGATTAAAGATCACATGTGCAATTAAATGAAAATATCAAGGGTTGACATACCAGCACCCATGATCATGGCGATCGCCAGCGGTGGAAGAAGGACCTCCTCAGCGGAAGCTCGCTCCAGCTCTCCCAACTTCCGGCTGCAGTAGCCGCCAAGCCAATTCTCCGGCTCTGCCTCACCAGATCCGTTACTACCCATCAACGGAGCGCCTTCAGCTGTTACAATAAAGTCTCAACGTATTCAACACTCCAGAAAACCGTCTGAATATAAGTAAGACCTCGCATTAACATTTGGTTTTTCACGATAGGCGTTTCTGTCAGATTATTTGACAGATCTTTGCACAGGAAGAGCAAAAAATTTCATCAAAATTTTCCCCCAGTAGGGTTTGAAACCAGGACTTCCAGATCCTGAGACCAATGCTTTACCCCTGAGCTAAGTCAACATTCAGTTGCCAGCCTGAATCTTCATGACCTTTATAAATTCATGCTCTATTGATTCTAGAAATGAACAAAGTCCAACATGTGAAGTAGTGCATGAAACAAAGCTCACTTCAGAAATTTCCTGCCCAACAGATTCCTCCCTAGCTCAGGGGTAGAGCATTGGTCTCAGGATCTGGAGGTCCTGGTTTCAAACCCCACTGGGATAAATTTTTGATGAATTTTTTTTGTTCTTCCCTCTGCAAAGATCTGTCAGACAATCTGACAGAAATGCCTATCATCAAAAACTCAATTATGCTCACCAGTTCCTATTCCTCCCATGTCCTTACTGATCCTTCCTACCTACCTGACCTGAGGAGCCAGGGGTGGGGCCCTTCCTACCTGACCTGAGGAGCCAGGGGTGGGTCCCTTCCTACCTGACCTAAAGAGCCAGGGGTGGGTCCCTTCCTACCTGACCTAAGGAGCCAGGGGTGGGTCCCTTCCTACCTGACCTCAGGAGCCAGGGTGGGGCCCTTCCTACCTGACCTGAGGAGCCAGGGGTGGTCCCATCCTACCTGACCTGTGGAGCATAGGGTGGGTCCCTTCCTACCTCACCTGAGGAACAAGGGGTTGGACCCTTCCTACCTGACCTGAGGAACAAGGGGTGGGACCCTTCCTTCCTGACCTGTGGAACAAGGGGTGGGTCCCTTGCTACCTGACCTGTGGAGCAAAGGGTGGGTCCCTTCCTACCTGACCTGAGGAACAAGGGGTTGGACCCTTCCTACCTGACCTGAGGAGCAAGGGGTGGGGGCCTTCCTACCTGACCTAGGGTGGGAGACAGGGAGGAGCCTGGTGGTGGTTGGAACAAGTTACTTACTTATGTAATGGTGGGGACCACCATTGGGGCTTTTTCCTTAAAATCTGTGTCTTTCTCGTCTTTCCGTGTGAACAAGGGTATTTTTAAGTCCATTAAAGATCCACCACCCTGTGGCATTCTGGGCTGTCTCATTTCAGGTTGTGGTCCAGGTGTGACCAGGTCCATTCGATGTGGCACTTTGACAGGACTTTCTACATCCAAAATCAATGGGAAAGCTCCTGTGCTACCTATTAAACGTATGGATCTTGTCATTCCTTTGCCTAAACCTGTATATTTTCTGCCCAAATGGCCACATTGCGGTCTGTCTTTAATTCTGGTAAATATTTGGGAACCTGACTCACCTCAGGGATTTCAGTCTTTCTGCA
>JBCAUG010727445.1:0-12191 GCA_038406175.1 Haplosyllis leylae
GGACAGAAATCTTATGATAGGTGGGCTATGCAGCGGGCGGTATGCCTCTTGCGTTCACGCAGGAGGACTTTCTTGTTCTTCTTTTTTTTTGTAACCTCCTTTTTCGCTTTTTATTTTCCAGGCAACATATTCAAGGGTTGGTCGCGTATGCAAGAACGATCAAGGAGGGTCGATCGGGATGGAAAATCAGTGGACTTCTTTCTTCAAAACCAGACTTAACTGTTCCATTCCTGGGGAATATCCGTTTTACTTTGACGAAATTCGTGAGTATCTCGCAGGGAATTTTAGAAATAATACACAGACAACATAATGCGAATTTAAATAAACTGTCGCTCTTTTCCCTTAATGGGCTTACAATTTCAAGGCGAAAACAAATCATCGTTGCTGCGTAATATTGGATGCTGTTTGATAATGTTAAATCGCGTTCTCCATTTCTCATGCCAAATCCCGTACATAATATTTGCTGAATACAACAAATATGCAGAAAGATGGAAATTTGCACAGTTGAGCTTGCTATGTTATTCCTCAACATACAACAATGTTTAGCCCAGGAGGGATTTTCGGATTATTTGAAACGTCTTAAAGGGGAAAAACAAATTGATGCGAAAAAGTCTGTTTTGTTTACTCGAAAGATCTTGGGTATTACAAACAGCCAGATAGGGTTTCCCAAAAAGGCCTTAATAACACAAAACAGCACAGTTCATTCAAGTACACGACTTTGACATGAATACGTGATGGGGGTACCTCTTACATATTCCACGACAAATGTCTTTTGAAAAAAAATGAACGTGGAAAAAAGATCACCAGACAATGCGGTCTCAGTTTTAAAAACACATACGAAAACTTGATTATTGTAAGTAATTATGCGAACAACGGTATGCATTATTACTTACTGTCGAAAAATATGTTTCATTTTGGTCCACAATGTAAGTCAATTTTATGTATTTTATTCAGAATCCACATCAGAGCAGGGTCAGGGAAATTATTACCCATCAAATACAAGTCAGAACAGAACAGAAATGATTTATGCGGTTTTCAATACCCCGTCGTAAGTATTGTAGTCTATTTTTATGCTGGTGCAAATTGTATGCCACTGTAAATCATTTCCTTTTTGTCAGTGTCTGTTCTTTGTGCGTTCAAGCGACGAAATGTTTTACTCATTGTCTAAATATAAAAATTTACGTTGTATTTAAATTACCACAGTTAAATTTATTCGAAATTTACTGATCGCAGTTATGTAATCTACGTAGGAACAGCATAACAGGTTCGGCGGTGTGCGCGTTCCGATTTCGTGACATGGAGGACTCGTATCAGGGCGCATTCAAAGAGCAGGCGTCCGCGCACCACAACTGGCTGCCAGTACCTGAAAAAAACGTACCTCGTCCCAGCCCTGCTGCGGTGAGTAATACCAAAAGCATGAGATTACTTCCATGGCCGGGTAGTGAAACATTGTAACTCTTCAGCAAATTAAGGCTTTGTGAATGCAGATCTAAGTGGGATCAAGAGATTGGCAATGCAATTTCCTATTCAGCTTATCATTTTATAATCTAATTCTACGTGATTCCATTGCCGGAATAGAGATGCAATCTGGGGATGAAGTGATTCACGACGTGAATTTCCAAATTGATAATTTTCATTGATCGCTGTGATTTTCCTGATAATCATGATAAGTTGCATATATTTCTTCCTTGTTCAGTTTAGAGTGTGAGAAACTTGATAATATGTAAAAATATTGCTTAATTTTACAGAGTTACACCTTTCGCAAGCAAGTGTATTGAATTTAAAAGAACATCATTAATGTGATGTGTATAAAATTATATCTCTGGCAGTAAATATTGGAGAATCCTCTGTCTAATACATTGAATCAGTGTCTGATTCCTGGCCCTTCTTTTCAAAAACCATGCCGATCTTTGTGCATTGAAACGATTGACAATTCTTTCGTTTTCTATTCTTTGACAGCAATGTTCGAATAATTCCATGCAGTTGGGCACAGATGTACTGAACTTTATCAAGGGCCATCCCCTTATGGATCGTACTGTCCCTGCGTATGGAGGCGAACCAATTCTAATACAGACGAGCTTTCAGTTCAGACTTACCCAAATTGCCGTTGATTGGCAAGTTTCAGCTGCTGATGGACGGTTTTATGATGTACTCTTCATTGGCACAGGTACCAGAAACACTTGGTATAAATCTTCCATCAGCGATAAGTTATGTCAGTGTGGTAATTTCACATGACAATTTTGACAAAATTCGTGTTTAATTTTACAAAATAAAAACGCTCTTTCAACCAAAATGTGTATTTCAGATGATGGACGAGTGATCAAAGCTATTAACAAAGGTCAAGGCGAGAGAATTGAAACAGTTGTTATTGAGGATATTGAGGTTTTTGCAAGTCGACAACCAGTTATTAATCTCAAGGTTTACAGAAATGTTAACGCACAGACTGGTCTCGAAGACCAAGAGAAACTCATTGTGGTGTCTAGGGATGAAATCAAGTCAATACCGCTTCACAGATGTCATGTGCAAAATTCTTGTGGGTATGTATATCTTTTTATTGATTCAACGAATTTTGGTGCTCTCTTGAACAATTTCATTCTGTAGTAGATGATTTATTCGTTCTTTCGTCTGTAGAAAATGTGTTGCCTTACAAGATCCCTATTGCTCATGGACAACTTCGAATAAGTGTGAGTCTTCAAATCAAGGGTGAGTTTTTTGGAAACGTAACATATTTAAATGTGGTTTACAAGAAACGATTATTTAAATTAGTTTCCACAACGATTATTTGTTATTAAACCATAAGTTCCGCTGTACAATACTTCTTTATGCTAATGATTAGTGTACTACTTTCAGAATACAAAATATACACACAGGATATGTTCCTTCGTGTAGCCCGGAATCACCTAGCAATGAAGATAATGCATTTGGTAAGTTTTACTAAGATTTTTCTGCTTAATAAATGACGTAGGTAGTATGCTATGCTCTATACAATACTAGCCTTTTGGTTTTTGGGACTAAATATTTGTTTTAGTGGCTTAATTTACCTAAATTCAAAACTTGCGTAAAACTGGTAGCGCAAAGCATACTACAATATGACCTGTACTCTGGCTTGAATGAACTTTTGTACGCGAATTGGATATTTTATTTATGTAGCAATTGCCATTTTGAACATATTTTTAAAGACATGCCTCGCTCACTTTCAATTCTAAAACTCTGCAGGTTTGACGGATTGCATGCGTTTCTTATTTGTTTCGTACAAAAGTTCATAACGGTGTCATTTTCATCCTTTCCCGTGGTTCGAAAATCCTTCCTTGAATTTGAATTATTATGAATAATTAGGTAGTTCATTACTGGTAAGAAAATCTATGCAGTTAAAAATTATTGGGCTATAATTAAACTTAGAAAATATCATCGATTGCTAGTACATTGGTCTTTATGCTTTTGTACAGCAAAAAATACTTTAAAATAGTTTTAATTTATTAGATTGTATGATAGTCAACCTTGCGTGTTCGGTGAAGAAAGAATGCTTGATTTTATTAAAGTTGTTGTATTCCTTCAATTGTGAACGGAGGTCCTTATCAAAAATCAATTGCCAATGTAATACATTTTTCCACCTGCTAGTTAAGGAGAGTCCAAGCCCCATCATTGGGTCGTCGGTGAGCGAGGTACCGCCTTGTAACTGTCCGCCAGTACCTCCACCAAACAGCGGCGGAGAAAATCCCCCTAGTGGCATCGGAGACACTTTTGAAACAACCACCGGTCAGTTATCTCCCATAGAGAACACACAGGCTTATTTACCATTCCTAAACGCGAGGCAATCGGCATGGTTTATTGGCTTTTGTCGTTATTAACACTGGGTGCTCTTTTATTTACCAAATTCCCATCTTTTGCTTCAAAAGCGATCAAAAACTATTAGTTGTTAGAAAACTTCATTTCCACGCACTTTTGAGAAAAGAAAACTATTGTTAGAAAACTTCATTTCCACACACTTTTGAGAAAAGAAAACTAGCGGAGCCACAATTTTATTTTGAGTTTTTGTTGTTTTAATTTTTGGGATTGATTTCTTGCATTTTTTTTTTATTCTACTTAGCTAAATGATATCAGATGCACTCTTTTGAAGGTTTTTGTTTGTTTTTTTTTTTAATTGTTATTTTGTTAACTAACCTAGAGTTCCTTCGCCTTTTGACATTAACACGTGTCAGATTGATAGAAAAATCCTGGTCACAACGCATGAATTTCTGGGACATGCTTGGTTGTTTACTTTCCTTGAATTCTCTTCATGGTGAATGCATGCCGAGATGTGGGAACATGTATTTCTGAGGGGAAGTCTCCGTTCGGTATAGTAAGATGACCTTAAAAACAACTGACAAATTAAATGGACCCCAATATTTTGTTTTTAATTGACAAAAGATGTTTGTGTATTGCATAATGAAAACGGGACATCCTACGAAATTGGCGGCTATATTCCTTCAGTCTTATTCAGTTTGTATTCATATCGGTTTCACCCTCATTGTAAACAAATATTTTAAATTGAAAGTTTTGCATGGGTAAAGTCAGCTTATATTTTCCCATTTTAAAGGCATGTTATTTTCTGTTTTTATTCTGTAAATTATGAATAGTGAAAGCCAAAAAGTGCTAGGAAATGCGCTTCCTACAGAATAACTTCCATTGGAAAACACCCGAAAGGTCAAATCAACTGAACATGAAAATTTTGTAAATGACCTGTGTACATAATATCAGAGACGTTCTATGTACTATTTATTAATAGTACATAAAACGTCTCTGACAAATGTGAGATGCTGACCAGTTTCACAGACACCACTTGCGCCAGTTAATCTTCCCTACAAATCAGTACACACATCACATACTAACAAACTTTGGTCTTGCCAGATGTTGCGGCTTCAGCTCACTGCAGTTAACTACTACTTGTGATGCTACTAATTTAATTTATCTTACTCTCGACTTGTTGCAGATAAATTTGCGAAAGACATGGGAAATCGTTAAATTGTAAAAATTATTTTAATTGATGACAGCTCATCGCGAACTTTTTCATTATTCTTTACAACCATGATATTTGTAGATCGTTCCAGAGAGATGACGCGACCAGCACCTCACAAGTCCTTGGACAATCAGTATCCATCAAAACCTGTCATGGGTAAGTGCGCTGTTCCCTGCTGCCATTGAGACGTGCAATATACACTATTTCCCTACTCATTTCCGTTTCTGAGGGAAGAAAATTGTTGTTAAACTTTCAGGCGAGACATGCAGATACTTTATTCGTGATTCATTTAATTTGAAAATAGCATCAAGTCAGGACACCACTTTCTCGATGGTCTTTTACTCTTTCACATGTTTGTAACATTAATTAGTCTGGGAACAAAATTATTTTTTAAGCAGAGACAAATATGTTTGCTATTTCTTTTACTTAGAAATATTTTAACTGTGTAATATTAAGATGAACGATGTACATCATATGTATATATATATAAACTTTTTCTCTATTGATAGAGGAAAAACTTTTAGAAATGACAAACAGTAAACAAACAACTTTGTGTGCATGAAAGTTTTTATTTATTTTGTTTACAGCTCACATAAATGATAGATATACAGGAAGTGTTTTTGTTCCTGTAGCTTATTTAGCAGTGATGTTAAAATGCATCAGAACTTTTTATGAAAACCACAGTATGTGGACAATAGTCCATTCATGGGGTCACCGATACTCTTATTACACAACTTTTTAATGCGGCTTTTTTTTTGTAATTTGTAGACATTTCTAATCTTTGCGATGAATAATAATTAATTTTCTGTGGCTTTTTCTTAATAGAACCCAACGTTGGAGCTTCTACACAACACAACTGCAACGAAGTCTACTCTGCAGAGGAGATGGCGATTGCTGTCGTGCTGTGCATCTTCTTTTCGTTGGTCATAGGAGGCGTGGGAGGCTATTTTTTAAGCATTTACTGCCATCGGCGGCGGGATTCAGACTGTGTAGAACACAAAGGAAGCCTTGAAAAGAACACTCGGTGGGATAAAGACTCCAACCATTTAAACGCAGAACCAAACATTTACAACCACGAAAAGCAGAAGAACTTGAATGTGGTATTCAACCCGTTAAAGCAGAACAGTAATAAAATGCCAAATGGAAGCACAGAGACAAAAATTGAACCACCACCTAAAGCAGCTTCGAGAAAGGTCTACTTATAGTAAAGAATGTCTTGGAAAAATTGTTACAAGTGTTACCAGAATTCAAGGAGACGTTTAGTTTCACAAAACTGCCGAACAAAGTTTTATGCAGCCAGCATTAAGAATCACTGTCATGAATGTACATACAGAAAAATAGAAAAATTCATCGGACTCTTGTTCACATTTTATTTGTAAATACGAGTTCTGCACGCGGGCTGAGCATGTACAGCACTTGTTAACCCTTAGTTACTCAACCAAGGCAGCAATTTTACAACTGAATACAAAGTGGAGTTATCGTGGACTTGACATATTTTAATATGAGGTGAAAAGAAGGATCATCACTGCAACCAGATTTTTCTGTACCATGACATCTATTCAGGTCGCATCTGCCGGAAAGTCTACATTCAGTAAATACGAGAACTGCGATGAATTTCAGCCTACTAAGAATTGGACAGATGAATGCGTTAAAGATGCAAAGAAAGGGAAGGTCAGAGGTTGGAGATTTCCCTGTGTCTCACAAACTGATAGTTGGGCCCAAGGCCAAAGGTGGTCAGGTGATGGTCTCTGGTCACTGCTTCCTGAAACATTGGCATCCTATTTGGGTATCGACAGGAAATGGAACAAATCAGTAGTGATCGGAATTTTTACGGCACTGCAACGATGTCAAGTGTGACAAACGTTATAGCCACAGTGTATCGCACAAGTACTGATGATGTGTGTTGCACTTTATTCAACTTTATTCCTCTCCGGAGGGTACAATGTTTGAACAACGGATGACAATATTTTCTGCTTACATGAAAGTTTATTTAGCTGACATTAAAATGAGCAGTGATAATGTAAAAAAATTAGTTTGAAAAGGGATTGAAACCCCTTGGTGATGTATGAGGTGCAAGGCAATCAATTAGATGGTGCTTTCAAATGTAAAAGACCCTTGTTTTTCATGAATGTGTCATTCATGAAATTATCACAAAGTCACTTTGTCAGAGTCACAACTGTGGGGCCAATTCATTGTCACTTATTGTGATCCAGAACATTTTTGTAACAAATCTCAAGATTGGTTAAGCAGGGTCGTGTTACATTTTGTTTCTCTTAACAAATGGTGCTCTTTTGTGAAATCCATGAATGTAAGATAACTCGAATTTTGTTAAGTTTAAAGTTTAAGTGTGACGTTTATGTCTGTTGTGGAATAATAATTCGCGTCCTTAACTTCCGTGATCGTTGAAAACTAATTTCTAAAATCACAATAACGGTTAAGCTGAAAGTAAATCAGTTTTATATTTTATGGTAACTAAGAAAATTGCACAAACAAAATAACACATTCCATGTCATACTGCTTCAAATTAATATTTTTCTGACACTTAGGTGTCATCTAATAATGTAAATATGGCTTGTCACTGAAGATGCTTCTTGGGAGAAGCATTGTGCCATGACGACGAAAAGTTTCACAAAATGTATGTTAAGAAATTCAGCAAGAGCAGAACCGAACCCAAGAGCTACTTACGCTTCAAGTGTCACTGTAAATACTGTAAATATTGAGCCATAAATGCCAAAGTCCAGCTTACTGAGTGATAGAACTTTTTGATGCAGCAACAGAGAAAACTGAATACAGCTAAGTTCTGAAATTTGATCTCCAAGCGCAAAGCACATTATTTTGACAACAAGATGTGCATCTGTTGAAAGTTGAAATAAATCAATGTCTATCTTGGGTGTTACACTTCTAGGATGATGTTTAATGAACCAAATATGATTTTTAAATGGTGCAAAATTGAAAGTAGACAGGAACGTTTTCGTTATGCAATCGGGCATGTACATCGTACTATTTTTGGTCTTGCTTGATCTCGTCCAAATTTTTCTCTGACCTAGCAAAACTGCCGCGATTTCGTGAGAGTTTGCTCATTGTACGTACGATCAGGAAATTCCGAATAAAATTTACATAAGTAATTTTGAGTGGTCCTTTGTCCAGTTTGGCTATTATTTTTTGCTTATGTATTCCACTGGACTACAATTTGAAAAGAGTTTCTGAGAATTAAGGACAGTATTATTGTTATGATTTGCTTGTTACAAAATACCAGTTGTAAAATATGTACACGTAGAGAGCTGTAGTTGAAAACAATCATGACAAATTGTACCGAAATTCACCATTTATTGCACCACAGAATGACTTTTAAACATTCTTGGCTGGGCCATAAAAAGCAAATATAATTCGATAAAAGCTTTTTCTAGGCAATTAATGCACATTTGCGGCACCTCGTAGAAAACTTTGCAATAACGGGCAAGACTGTACACATGTTTCAAAGACACAGTTTGTTTGAGACAGATACAAGCCAGCTGTGTATTCGAAACATGGTAGACATAATGCACTAGAACATTTAATTGAAAGATTACCAATGACCTAATTAACATAATTTATTAATCATTGTTTTCTTTACGCTTGACCGATAAAATTTTACTTTAATGTATCTTCCTTCTTTAATGCTAATTTCTTTTTATTTTTGTACAAAATAAATACTAGGTAAAAAATTATAGATGGTGTTACAGAATTTCTTTCCAAAAAAATCGACCAAAGAAAACGTGTCTCGTAGATAAAAAAAAATTGACCTAAGCCGGTGATTTAATTTTCATAAAACTCATACAACACCACAGTTGGTGGACTTGATAACGTGGGACCGACTTTCCTGCAAAAGTGACAATAATTTCCAATAGGTAAGGACATCCACAACAGTTTATCATTAATCTAGTTTTTCACGATATGCATTTCTGATCTGACAGACCTAGAAGTGGATTTCTACTCCCTTGTGTTAATTATTTTGTGAAATACAATCTATCAAGTACAGAAAATACTAAATAACCTTTACCGTTACAATTGAAATTGTGATATTTCTTAACAATTACATTTTATTTCTGTCAGATTTGCTAATTGTGAAAAACTCTATGGAATAATAAAAATCGACACAAAAGCCACGATAATGTAGCTGAGCAAATTCGACAAACAGTACACATCGTGACACTATTTTCCTTCTGCGATATAGACTTCTATTTTCCTTTATTCTAGGATAGTGGGTAAAATGTTTTAATGTATGGGACAACACATGTCAATTGAAAAAAGGTGGCCTTTGTTCAGGTACCTTCAATTCAATGTTACCATGAAACATGAATTAACAGTACAAAAAATAACATTTCGAAATGGTACAAAGAATTACAAAAACATTCAAGATCACTATTGTGGCAAGAATACATCTGTTTACCATCTTGACATTGTATTGTTTATTTAAATTCACACAAGAAACCAAAAAAATTATAAGTATGGAACATCAATCTATCTTCATAACTAATGACTATTGTATTCCGCAGAAACATCTTGTATCATGACCTGTATATTTTCTGATATGCAATTATTTCATTTTTAGGTATTGCGTTAAAACCACATTCTCACATTTTAAAAAAATAGTATCAATTTGTTCTTTTGATGACAAAATGATAATACTTTTACTGTTTTGAAAGGCTACCAAAATAGATGAAAGGAACTTGTTAAATTATAAATTGTAACGGACAGAGAACCCTGACTAATTTAGCCAGTGCCTGGGAGAGATCCAGCGAAGCTTACCAGCTGATTATAATTCACGGTCAAACGGATATTTTCTTGAGCTCTGATTGTCCTGAGATAGTCAAAGGCTGCCTTTTGCTTCTGATCTGTTATTCCTATCTCACTGTACAGATGTTGTAAACCTTCACTTCTTGCATTTTCTACAGTTGCAACAGATGCTGCCTTTGCTTTGGACTGGATAAGATTTGACTGAGCAGTGGCGTTCTGTGTTATTTCCAGAGCTTCATTGTGGATGCGTTGGACCTTGAGAAAATGAGCATGTAACCCCACGTGAGAAGAAAATTCAAGGATGTCGTAATCACAATTGCGAAATCAAACATACAGTAACACTTGTCTCAGTAAGTTGTCAGCAGAACTTAGTACTTACAGCCCGTATTTTTTATGTGTTTTTTGTATATTGCTCAACACTTACCTGTGCCTGCGTTTCTTTACGAATAACTTGTGATTCTTGCTTTAACTTCTCCGTTTCATTTTCCTCTTGCAATACTAGAGCTTTGAGGAATCTTTGGTTTAATTCATCTGGAATACCAAGACCGCCCAACTGAAAGTACCGCACTTCAGCGAAAAGTCCCCAGTCTCTTTCAGTACAAGTTTTATACGCCTTGCAGCCGGCAACGCAATTTTCTGGAAAGATTGATCAAAAAAATTACAGCCCAAGGAAAACTGGGGAAGTACACATCTTAAAAACTGAGCGTTTTCGGATAGATTTCACTTGATGTTTACTGTTATCAGGGGTGATTCCAGGACTTCTCATAAGAGGGAGCACCAAGCTAGCCGGGGTCGCCAACTGGAAAATTTTTATATTTTCTAAAACAAACCCACAAAATTAAAGAAATTTTGTTCAATGGGGCGGGGGCGCCCCTTGGATCTGCCACTTTTGAAATGGGATATTTACTCTTTGTGTTACAGTCTTTTTCGCAGCAATTTCCTCCCAGGCGCTCTTTCACTGCTTTGAAGAGCTGATTTTCCACCCGTTCGCGATCGCGAATGAATTCTCTCGTTGTAAACAACGTTGCTGCTCCCTACAGAAT
Source organism: Haplosyllis leylae (assembly GCA_038406175.1). Classification (NCBI taxonomy): domain Eukaryota; kingdom Metazoa; phylum Annelida; class Polychaeta; order Phyllodocida; family Syllidae; genus Haplosyllis; species Haplosyllis leylae. The sequence continues at coordinate 10,816 of JBCAUG010727445.1, forward strand.
AGAATACTCTACTTATGTACCATTTTCGGTGTGAATATTTCACAAATGAACCCGACACATTTTTTTTTCATTCTAAACATGTGTTACCTTGAGAGCGTCAAGAGCGTTGTTCTTAAGAACTGGTCGATAGTGGACATCAAAGTTCTTGTGTAACTCCTTCAACTGATGAGGTCTTAGAAAATACATCATGGTACAGGTAATTTCCATCTGAAAAAAAGATTGAGTTAAGCTTTATTATGTGTCCGCGATGCAATTTATTGTTGCAAATTTGACATGCGAAGCTTTGGTCTTTATTTGAAAAAACTTAGACCAATTCTTTTATTGCTTCGATTACCTCAAGTCTATCAGCTGAAAACACAGTCACACCGACAAATCTTTCAAACTGAGCATCGGCTGGAAACACCTTGAACTCTCGGTCTGGTCCAATGAAATGTTTGCCAACTAAGTAGACATTGTCAACATCAACGGATCCGGTTGATTTGCTTCTCTTAAATCCCATCTGAAAAAAAAATCATAGATGCACTTGGTATAACTGACGTAATAAATAGGTAAATGCACTGACGTGTTGTAATACGGACAATGTAATCAGGATCTTCTTGTGGCAAGAAATACTTCTGCCGTAAAAATTACCTCATAGTACTCCAGACCAACAAAGCTGATTGGCACCAGTATGAGAACCAGCAGGACTACGATTCCCACCGCAATGGCAACAATACTCAAACAAGCTTTTTCCGACATCCAGTCAGGTAGTGTTAAATTCTGTTGACAATTAAAGAAATTCAAAAATGTGAGTGATAAGCATAACGTTACCTTTCATCCACAGGCTTTTGCAAGGAACATTAACTGTATCCTCACACCACTTTCATTTGAATCTAGCTTATTGCAGAAGGTTTGTTTCGCACTATTGAAGTAAAAGCAGGTGTTTTAAAGTACTTAACTTGGATACAGGCTTTTGACAATTTTATTTTTGATGATATATACCGACAAAAATCCGTTTTCCCTGCTTTGGGTTTCTTGCTGTTGAGTTACGGTGGCTGAGTAGGAAGGAGGTGCAACGGTCGGAAATTCCAAATCAGTCGGTTCACTTGTTGCCACTGGTGCGTACGGTCTGTGCTCCTGGTAGAATAAAAATTAAATCTCGTAAGTTACAATGAATGGCCACATTCAAGTAGTACCATTGTTGAATGTTCTTGTAATTAGCTTCCCAACATTGATGTGAACAGATTAAGGATCGATATGTAACAAGGGAATAAAATATTTACCCTAGCTAGTGTAATGAAATTATACTTTTCGCATTTATCACACTATCAATTCTCTAACACATCTAAATAGAACTTCAATGTGAAAATGCGAAACACAATTGCATAAGACGGATT
>JBCAUG010727456.1:0-12190 GCA_038406175.1 Haplosyllis leylae
CCATTGAAAAACTGAAATCCCCATAGACTTACATGGTAATCAGAAAGTCAGAAATTAGTGATATCTCTGTTTTCGTCCGAAATTTGTGATGTTTCTCCAGGGTGTAAATAGGAATAGAATTGTTACAATGATCTCATCATTCAAAACTCCAAAACAGATCAACAGACCTTAGCAGTCCAAGTGACCATATGCATTCCATCCACATGTGGCAATGCTAATCTTTTGAATGATTCACAAGAGAGTTGGTGTAACCATAGTTTGCCATAACAATATTCATCTAAATCTACAAAGTACGTCACATGGGACTTGCAAGACCTGTAAAAATCTTGTAACCTTCCAAAAACTTGTTAACTTGTTATCTTGAACTAACAGAATACAAAAGCCTTTATCTCGACCAGAGTTGTTCTATGTTTCTTGATTAGTATGTTGTGTGAAGTTCACAAAGGTATTAATAGGAATGCGTCTTAATTTAACAGCTAAATGTTAAATTAAATAACTTCACACATTTATCTGCATCTTCACCTGTAGTTATTTCATAGTTTTGAACTTTTTTTCAGAATTAAACGCAATACACAGTGATGAAGTTGGAGCAGCCAGGCTGGAAGAGGATAAAAAAGAATCAGACAGTGACGAATACGAATCGATATATCCGAGCACATGACTGATATGGAGTGATGGTTTCAAAACTCAAATTGATCTTGACTTGACAGCACCTCTCATAAAAAATAGGAACCGGTATAAATTTGCGCTCGATAGAAATTATGTTTCATCAAATGTTACAATTTGTGACTCTATGTCAGTCACGTTTTGAAAAGAACAAACTAAATATATCATAAAACATAATTTATGTCACCAAGATCAATTCCATGCAGGAATAAAAAATATCTCACCTCAGAAAAATTGGGAAGTGGGTTCATGATATCTACTACCGTAACTGCATCAGTACCTTCCTTCCAAAAGGAAAATAAATTTGGAAATATTCAAGTTTAGATCTATTTAACTATATGTTAAGGAACTAATAAAATATAAATTCATTATATCGTGTATTTTTGTGTTTAAAGTTCAAAAATCAAGCGACATCGGACCTTAAAACACGAAAATACCATCTGTATTGATAATTATTTTCCCACAAAAACGTTTAAAGTTTTAACAGTACATAAAATAGGCAACTGTACTGCGCAATCATAATCGAGTATCCAACCTCACACAAAAGATGAAGTTGTTTGTGGTGCTTTTATTTTGTAGCATACTTTACTCTGTGAACAGCAGACGAACGGCCCAAGAATGGAGAACGCGAAAGATTTACCAGGTATATGTACATATTTTGTGTGTTTGGATTCTTGTTTTCATCCTGTGTTTACTTAATGAGTTAATTTGTGCATGAAAACACAATCCTTTTCATTTTTCACTATTTACTAACACTCAGTATTTACATCAGATATTGACCGATAGATTTGCTGGAGAAGACTCGGAACTTTGGAATCCATGTGTGGATCTAACTGATTATTGCAGTGGAACCTTCAGAGGTCTCATCCAGTATTTGGACTACATTACTGGCAAGTAAACTCAACGAATATTATTACTGCCCGCGTACGTAGGACGACGGGAAGGTACTATTTTCACAGGTGTGTGTCTGTCCACAACCGGGGAGGGGTTAACCCCCATCTACATCCTATAACACTTCCTCTGGTCCCATGTCCTTTCTGGGGTACCCCACCTCCATCCCATAATACTTCCGCTGGTCCCATGTCCTTTCTGGGGGGTACCCCAGTCCCAGGCTAGGGATACCCCAGGTCAGATTGGGGTACCCCCAGCCAGGTCAGGTTAGGGTACCCACCTGCCAGGTCAGGTTTGGATACCTCCCCCAGCCAGGTCAGGTTGAGATACCCCCTCTGCCCCCGACCGGGTCAGGTTGGGATACCCCCTCGGACAGAATAACAGAGCGAGCACTTGCTAAGCGGCGGGCGGTATGCCTCTTGCGTTCACGCAGGAGGACTTTCTTGTAATAATTGCTTTATCTTTTTAAAAAGACAAAAATATAATTTGATTTAAATTTGAAACACGATTGCTTTTTTACAGGTATGGGTTTCAACGCAATTTGGATATCACCAGTACCAGAGCATGTGGAAGGTGACTATCATGGGTACTCAGCTACAGACTATTACTCAGTCAGTCACCACTGGGGAACAGAACAAGATTTCCATGATCTAATTGCAGAGGCTCATGCCAGGGACGTCTGGATTATGATCGACGTGTAAGTGTCCTCGGAACTGTGAAAAAATGAGTTTAAAAACGCTGCTGAATAAAGATGCATTTCCAGTAGATATGTTGTTTTTCAGGGTACCCAACCACATGGGCATTGATGTCTACGGTGAAGTACCATCTGAATGGTTCCCATTCAACCAAACGGAACATTACCATCCCTTTTGTGAGATTGTAGATTGGAATGATCAATGGCAGGTAACACGTTGAAGCATTATTTTTACTTTAACCATAAATTAATATTTAATCTTGGACTCACAATGTCCTGACTTGTAACAAGACAAAAACCTACAAAAATATATTCAACTTTGAAGGTGGAAAACTGCTGGTTGTTTGGGCTGCCAGATTTGGATCAGGATAATGAGTTTGTTAGAGAAGGTCTATGTGACTGGGTTGACTGGATACTTACCGAGTACGACATAGATGGAATGAGAATTGATACAGTGAAACATGTAAGGAATCAATTTCAGTGTATCAAAAACAATGAATCCATTTAAAAGTTAAAGGAAAATGTTATGTGATATGTCTATTTACTATTTTTGAGATCGACCACGACTACTGGTGGAATTTTGCTGAATGTAGTGGCGATGTTTACGAAGTGGGAGAGGTGTACGACGACAGACTGGACGTTGTGAGTACTTTTCCATGAAAAAGCGACCTGCAGACTATTTTGTATTTATTTTATCGCAAAATGGGGTTAAAAACTCTTACTTGATTACAACTTACCAGGCTAAAGTATCGAGTGTAGTGTGTACAATTTGGTTAAAAAATGCAGATGACGAATTGTTTAAAAATTCTCAGCAGCACAGTTTATGATTAAGATTATGATTAGTTGGTATCTCTAGGTTCTGAGTTACATGCCTCCCTTGGAAGCCGTTTTGAACTATCCATTCTTCTATGAGATGCTTAATGTCTTTGGAGATGGTGGCATGACTCCGATACGAAACAAATACATTGAAATGGTAAGCAAAACCTTTTCTTCAGTTATAAGAATATCCCTGACATGTCATAATCTAATTGTACAGAAAAATTACTTGATGAAATTGTCTGATAGTCTTTTCTGGTGCAAAAGGTTTGTCGGTGAACACATGTTTAAAAGATACAAATGTGTATTGTTCCGAATACTAGAATTAAGGTCAGAAATCAAATAATTTTGATCTCAACCTCATCAGTCAAACAATTCCGTTTAAAATCTTCTGAAAACTGATCATTTCTTTTGATAAAAAGGGTATATAATTTAAACTGTATTGAAAATTGAAAAACAAAGCAACAAATTGAAGTAGTTCTTTATAACAATGAATATTCATTCATTCAAATAACTCAAATATCTGTAGCACTTACATTTTAACATCTAAAGCAGTGTGTAAAGTTGTAACAAATTTCATCATGCTAAATTTGAGAAAAATGGAAATTACCATTAATTTCTAATTGCTCATTAATTAGCCGATGAATGTTGCTTAAACTTTCATAGAAAACATTGTGTTCCCCAAACGACTGCTGCTAGATTTACAAAGTGTATGTTATAAAGAACTACCTTAATATTTCAGAAAGACATCCTTGGAGACGATCTACACCTGCAGGGCAATTTCCTGGACAATCATGATCGCCCAAGGTTCTTGTGCGACCACACGTCCTGGGCCAATTTGGAAAACTTCATCACTCTCACTCTTACAATGGAGGTATGCCCAGAGCTAGTGAAGCCCCAAATTGAAAATTTAGATAAAATTGAGTTTCTTTTTTAATTTTTACCTGACACATATGTTAGGAACTATTGAAAATATGTTACAGGGCATTCCCATAATATATTACGGAACTGAACAGGCCTATTCTGGTTGTAATGATCCCCTCAACAGGGAATCACTTTATCCAAACTTCAATACTGATCACCATTTATACCAGGTAATTTTTTTCATTATTTACGAAATGTTAAAAATAATTACACATACACCTGAAAGTACCACAACATTAGGTTTGAAAAATGATGAGCAGAAACAACAAAGTGTCAACAGTCGGCAACACTTCAGAATATTTAGTGTTTTAATAAGTATGTATATCATTTCACTACAGTACGTGGCAACAACAAACTACTACACCCAAGCAATGGGAGACGACTTCATTTTTTCAGACCAAGTCGAGAGATGGATAGACAATCAGGTCTATGCTTTCACCAGAGGCGAGGTAAGCTGTCTTTATATACACGTTGATTTTAAAAAGTTAATCCATTTGTAATTGTGTCACTATAATTTGACAATTCTAGTTTTGTTAAAGCAGATCTGTGAAGAAAAAAGATCTGTTTCAACATTATTACCTAGCTACAGTAGAATGCAAACTGACCTCTATACTCTATTTTTATGGAAGTACGCTATTTTGGGAATATTTCAACCACTCCTGCTTGAAATGCCACAAATATGCACAAATATAATTTGGCAAAAATAATCTTTTGACAATTTTAAATCTGAGACAACCGTAAAATTCCATGTTTGAGTGGTCATTGACGGCATTAAATATGGTTCTTTAAAATTTGAATATTTGGAAATTTCATGAGAGTGGCTCAGAAAAGTTTAAAATGATGCGAGTTAGCAGAAGTAATTGCAATGACCGCAATTTAGAATAAGTTGATAGTTTTGTTATTTCAGACTTTGGTCGTTACAACCGACGTGGGTGAATTTGTTGACTTGTCCAGAACTATTGATTACCACGACTATGAGATCGGCACAAGTATGAACTGAATCTTATCTATTTGGACGCTGAGATTAAAACTAGTTGAAGAACTGCATTATAAAATTAAACACTTGGTTTTCTCCTATTTACTAATTATACCCATGCAAATATAAAATATTTCAGGGCTGGTGAACATTTACTGGCCGGACACCGACCGCATCACAGTGGAAAGCAACGGTATCACCGTGCACCTGATTGATGGAGAAGCAAAAATCTACATTCCTGAGGAAATATATGAAATTTTGTGAAAATGAGGTGAAAGTAAAATCCAGATTAAAATCCAATTTTTGACAAATCAGAGGAGTTGTTCTCATTGCAATTTGTTCTTTGAGATGCTTTGCGTGAAAAAAAATAATAAAAAAGGAAACAAGGAAGCTTTTGGTGCAACTGTTGTCGGTTCATTTTGTATGCCTTTTGGGCAATTAGGAGCGGAGTTTGAAAGACATTTCCGTTTGACGAATTGAGACGAATTCACAATGGTACTCTAAAAGACTTCAGATGACATGTGAACATGACATTGTAACCAAGAATGTCACCAAACAGGCCACGACACCTCACTTTTTTCCAATTAAGGTTGCATATGACACCTCTAAGAAGACAGATCCTGAACTACTTACACAGAGTATTAGCTGCTATCGCTGACATACCCCACATTTTCTAGTTTTTAATTTCAATAACACAACGACTCAAAACAGCTGTGCTACAACAAAAATTATAATCCATGAATAAATATATTGTATTTTTTGTGGAAAAATGTGAATACTTACACAGTTCTGAATGTTACTTTTAAAATATGACCGAATTACACAGATTCCATCACACATGATTAAATAATGCAAGACGAATGTGGCCTGATGTGACAATTCTCGTAAAATAATGTCCTGTCTCTTAAAATAAAATTACATAAATTACAGGAATGTCCATAGCTAAAGAAAGGAAGATTTATTAGAAATGTTCCTATTATTTCTTGAATTACACTAGTACGATTTCTTTGAAAAATCAAGACGATAGTCCATCTTAAAAGCAACCATACAAATTACTTTCTGTAATTTCCCTCAATAATTTACCCAAATGTCAGAATCAGACTTTATTTCATGAAGTCTTATGTACAAATTATTACTCCTAAACTATGAATCATTACATGAATCAGAATATCCTGGTTGAAAATACGAAAATGTAAAATAAGGAATAAGTTGCGAGGTCTTTCTGGTCTGTTGTATAGTGGCGGTAGGTCTCAGGTATGGCTGAGATTATAGATTGCACTTTTCTATCTCTGTTACCGATGATCTCTCAACTGGATCTTATGTCTGTTCCTCATAAGCAAGAGTTATCTTCAGTTTAACTATTTATTTTAGTTCTGTACAGTCTACACAGTTTAGTTGCTCTCTGTGACTTATGGCATTTAAGCCTAGCTTACTGATACGGCATAGCCTAGATGTGTCCTAAACAGGAATCCCACATCTAAGCACTGGTCAATGATTGGTCCTTGCACATTAAATACTGCATTAAATACTGGATGTGATCAGCATATGATTGGCTGATCCTGGAGGAACATGTGGCTATTGGCCACACATCTGGTTGGATCCCTAAGGGGCTCTCAGCCTAAGTGTGTAGTCAACAGCATCACGGGAACTTTTGGGACAGTGCAAAGTGAAATGAAAAAAGTAGAAAAGGATTGCAGGGTGACCAGTCAAGCTATCAGTCAAAACGTTCTGTGTGACCAATCATAATGTTGTGTTCTTAGGAAAGTACTGATAATCTTTAATTGATGGCATAACAGGAGCAAAATGAAAAAGAAGATAGTGAGAGTCTAGGAGCAAGATAATGTTATGTAAGGTGGAACCAAATGTGTGCTTACAATATTGAGGACAAACTACACTTAAAATGGACAGAAAAAGGAATTCTGGAGTTAGTACAATGAAAACACTCGCATCATTAGATTTACAAGGATTACCAAACATTGTTTCACAATATCATGCATCTTCATCATTACTCATCAATTACTCATCAAATAGACAAATGAACACTGTTTCATTATTACTCATCATGATCAATGATACATAATTGAAACCTACTCAACATTGTTTTATCAAATCAAGCGACTTATCTTCATTACTCATCAGCAAGTCACAAATGGAACCATGACTTGGCAAGGAAACACTAGTGTAACTTTGACATCTCAATGTATGGACAATATGTTGGACTAACAAATGCACAAAAGTTGATAAACATTTGAATTTGATGCAACTTTACATGTAAATTCAGCAATTTAAAAATTATAAATCTTATTTTTGCAAGTCCCTGGAAGAATTTCTGTCTGAATGCTATTTGTGATATAGTGTACAAAGTTCTTGTCATCATAGTAGATATCAGTGGTTCATTTCAAGAAACTGATACCATAATCTACGGAAGGCATATTTATTTTTCAAAGGATTTGAATAAGAAGTGGCTACTTTCGAAGGAATAAATAATCTAATCGGCGATCATTTAGCTGTTTCCTCCGACAGATTGTCAACTGATCATTCGAACTGTCTGTTCCCAGCATGTTCAGTGACAAAATCTATGACATCTTTCACAGTAATGAAATCTTTCCAATGAGATTCAAAAATCCATAAATCTGAAAGACAAAGGTACGTTTCAGTGTTTGTTCTGAAAGGAAAGTCAATATTAGGAATGAAATAACACCAGCTTTCACAAACGTCTGATGTTTCAAAAGTTATTCATGCTTTACAAAAAAAGCTGATGGATGTAAATCGTACCAAATTCTACCTCTAGCTCAACCTCCATGTCAATATAATCAAAATCATTCATACCGAGATCTTTTCTTAATTCATTTGACGCCTTTATCTGAAATGATGATGGTAAAATAGAAAAATGAGGCATTTAAATATCGTCATTGTATTGTTACTAGGTACAGCCATAATATTTATGTTCTGGGTGGCAAGAAAGGAAGCACATCGAAGTTTCACTGAGTGCTCAAATTTACGAGCCGAACGACACAGTTATATGTCAGAATTTTCCCAAATAAGTGCTGAAAAAACCTACAGTCAAAGGCCCAGCCACCGACAAAAAATTTGTTCTGAGTACTTACCTTTGATCTTCCTGTGATCTCTTGCAATATGTTCTTTACCCTTTGATTGATATCACCGTACTCTTCATTTATCTGAAGGAAGCACGGAACTCAAAGTAATGAAGAAAATTGTAAAATGAAATTAGTTTTTTTTGGAGTACCTTACCTTTTGGTACAGTTATTGGGTGAACAGCTATGCAATAACAATGAAAAGAGAATATTTTGAATTTCAAGAGTTATTACAAAAATAAATGAACTGATTTTGAATAACTAAGATTTTGTAGAAAGAAATATGTGCTGACATTAAAGACCAGGATTATTTTGAACAACGGATATCATTAAAATGTTGTCATGCAGAATGTATGTATCAACTGGCACAATACCGGCGGATAGCGAGAAGCCTGAAGTTTTCTTGTTAATTTACTTATGCCACATTATTAGATGTTTTAGGGGTTGCGAAAATATAAGGTTTAGCAGTGGTAGAGTGTTATCTTATGTTAAAATTTCCGAATGGACCCAAAAGAAATGTTTTATTTCCAGGCACACCCTTTTTGTATGACCATATGTGGTCTTGTGTGGAGCTCTCCAATCCTTGATTGCCCATACACTATGCTCCTGTGTAGGTGAAATTCATTGTAAAGCTAGTAATGGTTGAACTATCGTATGACGATACGAAAATAGGAGTGCATCATGTGCTGGAAAAAAAAGACTTAATTAAATTTATAAGCTCAAATACTTAACTTATTTCCCAGATCCTTGTCCCTGCTTTGAGTGCTGCGTGGGTGACTGGAGGTCCTCAGCAGCCGTTTAACAAGGTGCATCCAATCATTACCTGATTCAGCAATCGATGTGCAAACGACCAGCAAGCAAAATGAGTACGATATTCCTCTCAAATGCATTTCCAGCAACTAAAAAAAATACCGATCACCTCTGATGAAGTGAGTTTCTTCTGTTCTGGAGAATGTACAAGGTTGTACTGATGCGCTACAACCTTGAGAATCAGAAATACTTTTTATGAAATTAAAAAAATGATTTGCTATCTGACGTGTCAAATGGTATCCCAATTCCTCAAGCAGAAGACACACCAAGGGTGCAGAGAGTACGAACAAACATGACCTTGGCAAACGCTTAGGAAATAAACCACCTACAGGTACCGGGTAGACTATTTTAAATTGTTAATTTTGACAAACGTGCAGGTTATGCAAAAATGTCATGTCTAAACTTCATTTGAAGCCCAAACATTTGTAACGCTAAAATGCTGCTGTATATTTGCACTTACCCTGACTAGAGTGACTTTTCCTTCAATCCAGCGATAGATTCTATCGTCTGAAGTGTTTTCAGATGCAACTTTTGTGTGCTTAGCGAATTAAAAAGTACTAGTAATATTTAACTTTTTAAATAAGTTTTGACAATTGGTAATGAATGAGCACGGTTTGAGATCATCTTGTCATATGCCCTCTCTAGGTTTCAAGTACTAGTTTAATTTAGATGGTTCCTGGTTAATTCCATACGAACTGTGCAAAGATACGTGAGACGCCTGATATGTATGTAACAATACATGAAAATCGGTCGTGGTTTATTAAAATGTGTCATCAAGTTGTCTGAGATGTTTTAATGCCGGTATAATACTTGTGGTGCAAATAATTTAGGCCGCATTTTTCATTGTGTCGTCTCTATATTATCAGTGCAATTTTCAAACTGACAAAATAAATACAGATGATTGTTATAATTACCCCGAACAAACATATTGTGGGACAAACTTACCCGCTGACCTTCCGTTAGTACAATTAGCGGACACAGTTGGTAAGACATTTCCTTTGCAAACCGTACCAAATTCCTTTCCAGGGAATTATCTAAGCTCATAAATACATAATTAAATCTATATTTTTCAATTTTCGTAAATTTTTGTTGATTTTACTGATTTTATCTCAGACAACACTTTTATGATGAAATTATGTGAGTTGTCTATTTGAATGCTAATTAGTATCTGTTATGTCATCATTAATTAGTAGTTATTAATCATTTTGATCTGCTTTGGTAATTTTAGTGACAAAGGAAAGCAATTTTTTATTCGGGGCAATGGAAAACTTTATTGGACATTATCACTTTTTCAGTTAATTAAAATAGTATCATTCTACAATAATGAGCTACAATATAATGTTGCGTACTAAATATCTCTTTAGTTGTCGGGGCAATGGTAGTCTTCCAACAAGCGTGAAAAGATTAACCATCCGTGCACCATCAAAAGACGAAAGTAGCCTACCTCTGATACAAGATCGACATTGCTCTAACAATGACATCAGTTCATATTTGTGAATAGTTTCATTGTAAATACACCGATCGGGATGGGGGACACATCCTGCAGCAATTAAGACGTCCAAAAGAACTTTGTCGCTCCTTATAATATCCAAAACGTTAACATTCTTATTGTTGACGTGTTGTAGTAGACATCTTAAACCGAGCATAGTCTTCACACAGTTTTTGTGGTAGTTGAATGCGGCAAGAAACAAGGCTGATTGGCCATCCGAGTCGACTCTGTCCAGGTGAGCGCCGTTCTTGTGGAGCTCCAGAACACAGTGAGCGTGACCACATCGTGCCGCCAACATCAATGCCGATTTCCCATCATTGTCGACGCAATCAATGTCAGAGCCTCTGGATATTAGTTCTCTCAAAACACGCAAATGACCTCTATTTGCGGCTAACATCAACGAGTTTCTACCAAACGTGTCACACATGTTGATGAGTGAAGAATTTGATGAAAACTTAGAAATAATTTTCTTTACCAATTGCTCATGTCCATTCACAGAACTCCAATGCAATGCTGTCCATCCGTCTACATCCGCCTTTAATATGTCTAATTGTTTATGAATGAGGATTGCATCAAATAAAGTCTTCATATCAGTGTTAAATAGTTTGCAGACATGCATCAGAACTGTTTTTCCTTCATTGTCACCTTGGTTTATATCAGTTGAATATTTGAGCAAGAGCACTGCGCAGTCGCTATGACCATTACAAATACTCCATATCAAAGCGTTTCTGCCGAATTTGGTGTCGCAACACAGAACGTCAGTTTGTGGTCTTAACAGCAGTTCTAGAATTGAATTAAACATAGCTGGCTCATAGAGCTAAAATAACCAAATGACCAATCTTATACCTACTGTTTTGCGCTTCACAGATCAGCACAGGAACAATGTGTTGATAGCATTATCATTTTGTACAATAAAACTGTAGACAATATTACAAAATCATACCTCGTACTCTTTGACACTGACCATCTTTACTGGCAGCTAAAAGGGCAGAGTCACAATCTCCCTTGGCAGGCTTCATAATTGTAATTTATAATATTGCAAATTTAGATTGTATCGGTTTATTGCTTTCATACTGCTTTGATACAAAGGAATCAAAATATTGACCTCCTTGTTCAATGATCCAAACATTATTGATCTCATTGTTTGCGATGACTGAAGTAACTCATGAAATGTATCAGAGGACATGGTTGTGTGTAATCAATCGCTTGACTGACTAAGTGAAGTTGTAAAACGAAGTTGACGATCATTTCCCATTTTCTTTCATATTTATAATGAATGGGTTAAATAGATTTACTGAATTTAAGTGTTATCAAGTAAAAAGTCAAGGGATTTTCTACCACCTTCAATTGTCATTTCTTTTGGGACATTTTTCCGTTCCTCAGGAATTACCATTACTAGAAAAAGTGAGGTCGTGTAAGCAAGGTTAAATGTAAACAAATGACCATCATCTTTTATTAAGTCCCCTCCTATGACGATTTATGGTCATGCAAAGAAAGGTGTGTCTGGAATAAAGCATTTCTATTGGATCCAGCCTATTTGATTACCCTGCAGAAACACCATCTGCATATGTTCATTGAAAGAAGGCAATCAATAGGAATAGCCATTAATGCATCTCTAAATCTTGACAGGATGGAGCAGCGAGACATTGACTGCCCAGGTTTGTATTCATGTCTTGGCACTCACAACATCTTCAAAACAAATTTTTGGGGTGGGTGAGGCACTGGGATCCATGTTCCAACTTTTGTTGCTGAGTCTAAATCACCTAAAATCCAAAATTTTCTATGTACATGGGGGGGGGGGGGGGGGAGAGCCTCCGTTCCCCACTTTT
>JBCAUG010727467.1:0-12190 GCA_038406175.1 Haplosyllis leylae
CCCCCCCCCCCCCCGGGACTTGCTAAGCCGCGGTCGGTATGCCTCTTGCGTTCACGCAGGAGGACTTTCTTGTTCATTATATTTTTACTTGCATCAGACTGGTTTTACCCAGAATTTATGCATTTTGGGGAATACCATTGCTTAAAAACAGCAATGCTGATTTAAACTATTTGTATATTAGATACAAGTGATCAAGTGCAAACAAGGAAAATTTGCATAAAGTACGTGCGATTACCTTTGAAGTCGCAATTATCAGTGTATGCGCATATATTAGCAGTACTTTGCTGTGTCAAAGTCTATTTGGGTTGATTTGTTGTCATTTACACAACATGACATCACCCTCCTAAACCAAGTATGGCCGGAAGTGAAGTGTGACTCAATGCAAATTTCCGACATTGACATCTGACTTATTGTTTGTCAACTTTAAAAATTTGTATCAGTCGAGCCTCTTTAAGACCTCGAACTTCCGAGTCCAAACTGTGGGATTGTACAAGTACTTATCAGTTATATATTTGTTCAACAATGGTTATTGTTGGGTCACCAATGTAAAATCAGGAGTTTGCACTGTTAATGGCTTGACATACTTAGTTTTTAAACTTTCTGAGTGACGGTGAATGACGGATGTTGAAGAAAGTGACGTCTTCACGTGCATATCACCTTCTACATACAAATTAGTAAAAGTTCCAATTGGATGAACAACTTCAAAGCCAGAGGAAAATACACTTAACGTAACGTGAACTTTTAAATACACAACACTTTTTATTGACACAAAAACGGTTATTCAGAGATTTGTATCTGGGACAGACGTTGAGGGTTCGAAAACTTTGCAGTGAAGTTTCTGAGACATTCATATTCTCAAGAGATTTTCAAGATCTTCGTGTACAAACCAGGAATAGAAGGAAATTGTATTGGTTGATATATTGCGTGTACCGACCACAAAGTGAGACGATTCAAAGGAACCATTTGAAAGTGGCACTGTGTTTTAATGATGCTCACTTCAAGGTTTATGAAGTTTATGGCCCATTGTGACCATATATAGCATTGTATGAAATCACTACACTGTAAAAGGAAGTTCCTTGGCGTGAGTCATTTCAGAAAGTTTTTACCCTTGATAATTGAAGGATATTTGACAGGATAATCTGAAGTGACTTTGACTTGCAGAAAAGATCACATCGTTTCAAAAGTTTGAAATTTTGGATTCACCTGAAGATTGTTGTGGAAAATCATTGTTGACATTTAATCAATCAAGGTAAAGTGTTATTTTGTGTGTTTTCACTTTGTCCTCACAAGGTGGGATACTAGTGATACGGTATATTAAATTCATGTGTAATGGAGTTGCCTTACTTCTCAAGGTGTATACATATGAAACGTATACGTATATATGCAGACAATACAAGAGAGTTCAAAGTGGGTACTGTGGACTCTTTGTCTCCTAAAACAGAAACCTCTGAAAACTAAACAGATGGGAAGTGTGGACAAATAAACAAACGTTTTGATGAAATTTCATATCTTTGTAACGTGGATCAAAAAGTAACACCAGGCAGATGTCAGGATGTAAATATTGATCTTACTATGAGGTGTTGATTGGAGGGAACCCCGGGATCAGGGCCTCGAGATAACCGCTGAGGTACCCAGGAACCCGCCTGCTTTGTGGAAACACCTGGATAGTCTAATTCGTATTTGGGATCATGTTTAAGTATCCACTGTTTAGTGTTTACCGGTGTTCAGTTTATGGTTTGGCCCATGAGAAACAGTGGCCTTTTTGTTTGGCCGTGGTTGCTACTTATTATGTAATACAGGGCTTTCAAGCTGTATCCCGAAAGACTTTCCCCCAGAATTTGTGAATTATGTAAACAGCCGTAGTGTAATGGCTAGCATCATGGTAAATGAGGTTGACATATTGTTCGGAATACCCAGCGAAGAAAAAGCACCAATCAGTACCTCAAAAATGGTAGTTTGATGTAGTTTTAATAGTTCAGCCTCGAAGAATTTGTTGAAAGATTGTACAACGTTTTGAATCGTAAGTTCAAACTTCACCTAGCTAACCAAAAAGAGCTTTATCAAAATAGATCTATGTGGCATTTAATAATATTTGTTCGCGTAACAGTCGTTTTAGTCATACGCCGCAGACTTTCCAACTAAAAGTGTGGTAAACAGTGCAATCCTTGGCAAGCGATATAATGGAAGAACAGGGAGTTTTGCACCTGGCAAATTCATGAGCTGTTGATTTGCTTGCATATTTATTATAACAAAGGCCACAGATGGCAAAACTACATGTTGTAAAAAATATAAATCAGACAGGTCAGAATATCTGTGTAGTTTGTTTGTCAGGAAACTTTTGTTCGGGAATTTTTAGGTGGGGGGGGGGCTGTTTAATAGGATCGTGATCGTGATTTCAGTTGCCATGGTTATGTAATCTTCAGTTCCATCGTTCAGTAATGGTAGCAATTGTCCTGGGACGGTGGGAGATGTTTTTGAAATCAGAAAATGTGGTTTTGCACAACTCTTAGACTTGGTCAAATTTTGAAGTAATAGCATTCCACAACCCAAGTGGCTGGGTACAAGGGTTTGTCATTAACATTGTTATACATCTGCACTGGTTTTCTGTAGAATCCATCAAGTATTTTAACAGATTTTTTGTCGGACGGTAGGCTAGCAAAACAAGAAACGATCATTTCAGATCAGTTACCGAGTGCATCTACATCGTGTGGAATCACACGGTTTAACTCTCTAGCCAGAGCACGAAAGTTTTCTTGCGATTGAATTGGGTAAGTTTATTTTTAAAATTTTGTATGTTACTGCTACTGTGAGTGATTTGGCTTTGTTCTTTGGACGTTGGTGAGATATTTTCCAAATTGAAAATTGCTCCGTAACTGAGAACCTGTTCTGACACTGCAGTCAGTACCTTACATCGCTTCTTTAGTAGCTTTCAGTTGGTTTGAAGTGACAAAACCAGTTGTAGTATCAGTGTGAAAAAGAAACATTGAATTTGACATCAGGTTGCATGCGCGATTCAAGCAATTTCACATACTAATATTTGTGTGTTCGTGTCGAACACTATGGAACTACGACCTTCTTCTGAACCACATTATAGTTTTGTCAAAAACGGTGCAGTCCTCGAGTCTCAGATTTAGGTTGTCATGCACCAAAAGTACATACAGTTCGCTTCTTAAACAGTATGAGCCCCATGTAAGGGAAATTAGCCAAAATTATATTGCAGCCTGCGGTCTTATGCAATAAGGCCTAGCAGGTTTGTGAAAATAGCAGGGAAAGTTCAGTGGAAACATTGAAAGTTTGTGGAGGTGCCTCACGGCAGGAATTCTGTGAGGAATTATTTGTACAAGGTAGGTTTTCATGCATTCTGGTCAAAAGAACTACACAAAAGAAAGATCCAAAGTTACTGAACGGGTGAACTAGACAGTGAGGAAATTTTGTCCAAAATAAAAGGTGATGGGAATAAATTATCTTCTCTAAAGAAGGAAATTTTACATCATAAATAATAATCATCAGATGAGTCGCAAGAAGCAGTTCTATTAAGTACGAACCAATGGCGTTTAGAAAAAAGAAAACCTCAGGGCCTGTTTGATTAGTGAGATTTCAAGTGTAATTTAAGTTGTTTCCCTGATTAGTGGCTAAAATTTGCACATACTAAGGCAAATACATGGAAGACAAAAACCAAGGTGATGGCAAACGTGACTGCTACCGCAGATTGGGGTATGGGTATGGTTGTTAGTGTTATTGCTGCAGGGATACGGCCCAGCTGAGTACTGACGCAGAAGGGTTGGAGGAAACTATTTTTAGCCAGACTCATCGAGCAGTACGGTACATGAGAAGGTCTTGTTATAATGGCTGACTTTACAAATTGTGACTAACACCAGAAAATTCTCCACCGGGAAGTGGGAAAATACTCAATCAGATTGCTGTGAGTTGTTTCTGTCATGAACTGAAGGTAATGTATCCAACCTTTTATTCCAAAATAACGGGCGTTGCTTGAGACTTGTTTGGGTAGATGTTTTGCGAGTATTTATGCAAAGGCTTTTTTATCAAACTTTCTTGATAAACCAGTCTAAACTCACCAAGTTGCAACGATTTCCCGCACAATTGCCTGATAAAAGATTTCGGTGCATCGAATGCGAACTTGACGAATATGGATGCTGACAAATTGATTTGAGGCGCAATTATTTGTGGTAAAATCTTCATAAATTAGTCGGTGAAAAAGTAAAGTCAAGGTGTCTGCCAGCTGCGGGGTGCATCGGTAGCTTTATGTTGTGGTGTTTGAGTACTCACTGATATTGGGAAAGGCGTTACCGAATTATGAGGCACAACGCGGGTTTTCCTGGCAAGCGTTGTGGTGTTCGTTTGCACATTACCATCATGTGTGCTATATAGTAGTATGAACGTCGGTCCGGACATACAGATACTGATCTCTTGAAGAACGTGAATGCAGCTTTCACCCCAAGTGAGAAGAGATAACGAGGCCTTCTGTAAGGTACTAAAAAACTGTGGAAATCGTGAAAAAAAGTGGAAATCTTGTGAGCAAACATACGAAAGATCATGTCTATTTTCATTTTACATCGCTAAATTACTAAAAATTGACAAATGTTTCCTCGTTCTCTTGTGTCCAGAAAGGGAAGATGCAGACATACACAATGCTGCTGTCTGATGTTAAATAATCAGTCAGTATGCGTACCTGGTAACTGAAGAGTTTTTCACAAATGAAAGACAAGCCAATGGCATACAACCCGAATGAAAGAAACACTGGTCAGAACTAGTCGTTTCTGAAGATGAAATTATCAGAAAATGTGTACAAACATTCCGTCTTCAGGGGCAGTGTTCTTTCTGAAAAAAGAGCCGTTGACCAGTCTCGTTAGCGGTTGAAAGACAACTATTCGAAGATATTCCATAATTTGAGTTACTTGTCGATGTGTTAAGTTGATCAGAAGTTGTGATGAACACGCTGACTGAGTCCCAAAACTTTCTTTTGCATCGTGCTCCACTCAGTTTTATAGCATTCAGTACGTTTTGATAAGTACCAGCGTTGAAGAAGTACTGGCAAAGGTACAAGATGCTCATCCCCGTGGATACCAGATAAGCGCGAGCTTTTACTGGATATATATTTTTAGCGGAAAAAATGAATGTGATAACCACTGCAGAATGCTCTTGTGTGCTCGGAAGATAGACAGGAGACCTGGGGAACGTTGCGGAGGATCCAAAGTGTGTGAAAGAACACACTGTGAAAGAGAATGCATAGAGATAGATGAGTTGTGTTCGTCTGCTAGGGGTAATTGGAGCATCTTCCCCGGGATGAGGATACAAGTTACATGAACATCTTAGTTGAGTTCAGTTACTTTATGTTCACTATGTTCATTAGTGATATATTATCGACATTTACTTCCAACAACAGATGGCTGCTACCAGTAAAAAGATACAGAAGTGACAGTGATAGAAGAAATTGGTATAAGTAACCTATTTTACTTGAACTAAAATTTGTGGAATTGGATAAAGCGAATTTGAGTTTCATGTTGAAGTCAGATTAATAACTGATTATGATTGCGAAAATCAGGAAACTATTAGGCCTACAAGTTGTTACACCCACTTTGCGAAGAAAGTGTTTAGGTCGCAACTTGTACTAAGACTTCGGTTGCCAGTCACTTTACTTCTTCTGAAACACAGAAGATGTTTTTCGCTACAGGCAGCAACTTAAGTAACATCAAATGCAACTTCGGTATTCAATTGCATAGTTTGGAGTAATACTATTTTGGCAAAATGGAATATTTCACATTGGGTAGCGCACGGTTTTATCAATAAGCCTAGCCTTTGTGTATTTGCTTTGCAATGCTTTGGTTCGGAAGTTCGTTTATCCTTTTTGTAAAATCGAAATGCGCTTACGAGTCCTGGATATGAATAATTTGTTCGGCACACATTTCCAGTCAGTACACCACTGACGAACGCTCATGTGATAAGCAGGTATACGCTTTATTATATTTACTTACACATTTAAAACCAATACTCAAATGGAAACTTATGTGGGCAGTATCTAAGATTTGAAAAGGTCAATAGATTGAAAATTTACTTTCAAACTTGAGAATATAAAGTACAAAAGCATGTTGTAGAAGTCGAGAACAAGATTATGGAGGATGGCTTCACCAATTTGCAAATATTTATTTGAACGTTGTTTATGATTGAATACCGTGTGTTTGTAGCCATGTCAAAATAGACCCGTCCCGAGTCTATTTATGTTCTGTCAGAGGGGTAATCTATCCCTTTGTGCTGTTCAGGTCTTTCTGTCAGGGGAAAAAACGCTTCTTACTCAAATGGCTACAAAGCATCTGCTCAAAGTAAATGTGAAAAACAGGAGCGCCCGCGGACTTACGTGAGATAATTCATCGATAAATACGGCCACATAACAGACCAACTCTCACACATCATTTGATACAAATTACAGAAGTATTGTTGCAAATCGTAATAAATTAAGCCTCAGAAGTATTTGAAAGTTTATTGGTTCCGCCAAGGAGTTGGAATTGGCCAGTTGGAGATCTTCATTTCTGCATATTTGGACCTTCTCTCCTGTGTATTTTGGAAAAATATTTTCATGCAGCTTGCGGAAATTGTTGTGGTCGCCACTGTGAAATGGTCAGGATAGGTGTATTTATTTACAGACCATTAAGCGAATTATAATTTTTTGGGCAAATCTTCATTGTTGCCTGTTATGTTTACGCCAGAAACTTTTTTGTCTGTTGAACACCTGGACAGACACAAACTTTGCTGGGAGCTATGAAACATCGCTCACTTTGTACATGTAGTGATGTTGCGTACACAATTGTACATCATCTGGCCTACATTGGGAAAGTTATATCAACTTCTAAGTTTCCGCATTTAATAATTCTGGATATTATACGAACACTTTGGGATAAACGCATCTGAAAAGTTGCTTTACTTCTGTTTCGATTGCATCGATGATGTTGGTATTCCAATTCAATTGTAAGATGCCAGTGTGTCAGCCTAGATTAAGTACTTGAAAGAGTACCAAGATACGGATACTCATAATACTGGTTAAGTACACGGCGTTAAGGTCAATAACGTAAATAATAAGTAGAACATATAAAATACGATACAACGTTAGGTAATGACGTTTTTAGAATTGATAGATAAAGCGTAGTGATAAAGGGTAGGAGATAATGATAGTCTATACTTTTTCTGCTTCTTACTTTTAGCATTGTGTTATTTTCTTTTGTTTGTTGCAGATGAGTTTTCCAGGTTGCCTGGTGACCTTGAAGTTGACCTTCTGGCTGCATTGTCAAGGTCATAGGCCGTCAGGAATATGGAGGAAGGAGTCTCGGAATCTTTTCTCCAAGAGGAATTAGACGCTTTTGATAAAATTTACAGTGAACTTCTGGGTATAGCCTCATCGGATAAGGATACCGAGGAGAAAAAGAAAATGGCTGCTGAACTTCGCAGGAGATCAAGGATTATGGCTAGTCAAAGTTTAGATTCCGCTCAGCAGCGCAAATCTGGTCATTTTAAATCAAATAATTTGCATTCAAAGTCATGTGATCACGATAGTTGTAGTACCTGGCAATGCAATGGAGGAGATGTAAAGGATATGTCGACTTGTCCGACTTGTCAGGCGAATAGACAACAGACAAACGGGCGACAATCACCGTTATCTCCACAGTCATCGGTGGTGGCTGATCTGGAGGCGGATATAGAGGATCTGTCATTTATAGCCAGTGGACAGCAGTTTGACACAGGAGATAAATTATTCCTTGACCTTTTAGATGACCTTGACAACATATCGGGAAATACGCCTTCAGCCCGGCGTCGCAAACGGGCACGTGACCTCTTTTCTGATTGGTTATTTTGTCAGGAAGCAATCGATGAGGAATCGCCACAGAAAACTAAGGATTCATTTTCAGATTATATTGAACAGTTTGATGCCGATTTCTTTGCTGCCATTAATCCGAGGCCGTTACGTCACAGGAAACTGCACACCAGGTGGCGCCCAAAGTCGCGCCTGTTTGATTACCACAGCGAGGTAAGCGCCATCTACATTTATTTTGTTTTCCTCTCGCCACACAGATTGTCAGTACACATGTCACCACAAGTGTCGCCAGCTGGTGTCGTTGGATTGTACTAGCCTCCCTGATGATGAGAAGAAAAAACTCGCCGAGACAACACTCACAGGAGCAAAACCCAAAGTGGTAAGATAGTTGTAGTGTTGGTAACGATATCGTAACGTTACTGCCCGTGGCGGATCATGAATTCGTAGAATGAAATGAGAGACTTTTTTTTTTTTGCATTTCTAACCATATATGAATAGCAAATTGTTTGATAAGAAGCCGCGTTTTCATCATCCGCGAAGGGCTTAGTGCGTAATTCTAAAAGCTTCAGTACTACCACCACCCGAATGCGATGTTCAGTATTATAGTTTTCAACATACCAACAATCGACTTCCGTTTCAAATGAATAGTTAACATTGACATCAGTAGGCATAATGCACACGGCCTGTAGTACTCATTAGTGCCTTGAATTAATGTTGCTGTACGTATGGCTTTATTAAAGGCATGCAAGTTTATTTTTTTGATTATTTCTGATATTATACGCATTTGTGGTAACTGCTTTCCAAAACACAAAAACACATCTACCTTTATTTACACAACAACGGCATGAAAGCGTTTTACTGAACCTCAGTGCTGAATAATCATTTTGCAAGTATCTAATTTTTTTTCCTCCCCAATTTACTGTTAACATAGTTGGCAAGAGAACCTATCAGTTCTCCTGTGATGAATTGAGACTTTACATTGGCCTGGGTTATGGTTATTAGCAGCAGTACGTCTTGACTTGTGATCTGTAAACCTTTTCAAATAGTGACATAGTCTTTATTATTATGAAATGAACTTATCTTCAAAGTTGAAGCTGTTGTAGCTCCCGTTTCAAGACAATACTGCAGATTTATCTTTTTTGACAGAAATTTAATTGAAGATTGCAGGGGTGTTTGTTTGTCTAGTGCAGACCTCGTCCAGCATTGCCTGACACATTAACCTAAGATTACCAAGTTTGTAGCAGAACACGCAAATTGCTCAAAAATGTGTACAAATGAAATATTTAGCTCTCATGGTAAGTTGTTTCCCCATTCTGTTGAAGGATTTTCCTCCAATCATTGATGTTGTAGATCGGTTCTTGCTGTTCGAAGGTCACTGTGTTCACAAATAAAGCTTAAAATGTGAGATTTTCTCGGTGCAAATGATAACTTTTAACCTGAAGTCAGAAGAACAGAATTTTACCCCTTGCTTTGATGTGTTATGTTCATACATTACAAGTTGAAAACAGGTGAAAGCTTCTGGGATGTCTACAAAAAATTTACATGACTTCTCTGTCTGCCATGTAATTCGCTCTTTTGTACAGTTTCAAGTAGCTACAATATTAATCATTGCGTCTTTTTCTGCAAAAATCCGGTGAAGTACTCGATGTAAATGTTTTTGGTGCGCAGAACTCCCAGAAGGTCCACAGTAGCTAAGAATAAAAAGTCGCTTCTGAGATTTTTCCAGAGTCTGAAAGTTTGTTAATTGATTGGGGATAGCTATAAGTAGCAACCTTGAGCAATGTTAAGTTTACTAATTTGTTACAAAAACTTATTTTGGACCAACCTCTAAAGCCACGAAAAGTAGTTTGGGGTGTTCGTAATTATTGTTTAATAAGAGACTTGATGCGATTTGTGAAGCACAAGTGATCTCAAAACAGTCAATGAGTACAGAAAAACAAAAGTAACGAAAAAATCAAGAATACTTGTAAGGTCACAGCTTGGAAAACCTGGTCGAATGTTAAGTGATATGTAAAAATTCCTGTTCAGTGCGTTCATGGTGAGTGAATAACTAATTGAACTAACTGCTCCTTGTTAGTTTGACCTTTTTGCAAACTTATATCAGGAACTTGAGGATGAGAGTAATTATATGAAGGATCCATGTTTATCTGAATGATGGGACAGCAGCAACATTTGACAGAACCATAAAATATGCAAGTCTATAGACAGAACGAAAAGCTCTCCTTCCGTTTTGTTCCCGGAGCAAAGATACAAATTGCAAATGTGAACAGTTGTACAGAACTGCGCGTGTTTTAATTTTCAAAGAGGCTCAATCTTCGAAAGCTTTGTATAATGCATAAATTTGTACATTTTAAAAAGTGTCTGCGTGAGAACATGAGCGCAATGGAGTTGATTCATAATGTACAATTACAAGTGCCGCCTCGCACGCAAAGTGACGCAATGCGTCAAGATTTAATCGAAAAGTTAATGCAAATGCATTGTGGTCATTGTTGTGGGTGGCTTTTACTGCAATCTCCGTCTCATAAATCTTCCAGTGCAATGTAAAAGGACATGCACAACAAAATGAAGCACTTACGACAAGTAAATACGAATTGTAAGAAAATGTACCTGATAAATAAGAAAAAAATCTCTGAGAAATGCATTGGAATTCGGAAAGCTAAAAAGATAAAGCAAGGAATTAGCCAAATTGCGGTTTGCAAAATTGGATATAGAGTTTATCGTGAAAGTGACTGGCTGCAGGGCAATTTCTTAGTGTTCATGTCAATTATGGACAAAACTGACAATTTGCCGATAATAGTATGACTTATTTTTTGCGATAACCTTTTTCAGATCCATCTAACATTTTGGGCCCTGTGAATATTTTTGGGGCAAATTGCACTCTTGACAAGACTGGTGGAAATTATGTCAAAAACACAAAAATTCGCCTGAGAGTAAAAACTGGCATGCATGCATATTAATCGATGCAAATTTAAAACCCTTTCACATGGAAAAGGACTTTCTAAGTAGCTTTGGGCAACTTTGAACAGCCTTTTGAATTTTTCCTACATTTGAGCAGCAATAGTTTTAATTTGAAGTTGTGGATAATTTGATAGGAACGAGATTATGTCATATTTCCAGTTTTCATCTTAAGTGCGTATAATTACAAAAAAAAATGTCTAAGCTATTCTGTCATGATGAAAAATGAGTAATATCCCATTCGAGAGAACCACATGGATGCTGTTTCGTTGATTTTCTCCTTTCCCATCACCTCGGGACACCAACTCATTTCTTTCCGCATCAGCCGCTGCAGTTGATCGTAGGTTCTTGTGTTGTGAACGGAATTGGCTAACCGTCACAAGGTATAACAACAATAGTTGTGTCTATATTAGATGTTTACATGAAACTGCACTTATTGTTGTAATAAATATATGGAACTTTCGTTAATCGCGGGAAACCTTTGGACAAAAGATAATGAACACATAATTCGTATCAGGTCAAGTCGATCTGCACATTGCATGTATTCCTGCTTCCTACATTCATTCAGTTTGATAATTATGGAATGGAGCTGGTAATTGGAGTCAGTGATGTATTTAATTGTTACATAATAAGTCCTTTTAACATGAAGGATGTGTCGTATGGGCAACTGAGAAGACAATATGCCATTAAAATTACAAGTAAAGGAATTATTGGCCGTAGATCTCTCTCAAAGGTATTGTCTTATTTTTGGTTGTTTTTCTTGATATGTCAAGGAATACAAATGTCTGTTTTGAATGACAGGGTTGGCTGGAGGTCTTGCGCAAAATTAGTTGGAGTCGTAGCAATGGAAGTAAATTGTAACAAAACAACAATAACGACTTACATGAAAACATGCGATCAAATTGATGGTGGAACATTTTTCTGGGCATCAAGATGGGACCCACTGGGCTAGTTTCCGGCTCGTGTGGTTAATGGTACATTTATACGATTATATAAGTGTAACCACGAATACCGTAAAAGGCTTGATAGTAGGTAATCAACCTTTGTCATGTAACAAATATTGATATTTCAAATTAGTTTAATGCCAAAGGCTTTCAAGATCAAGACGACTACAAGGTATGTAAGTCCCTGGAGAATTACATGGTTGATGTCATCAGTCACGAATCCTGAAGCACCGACTGACCATTTATACCAGAAAATTATGAATATTAGAAGGTGCCACTCCTCATTTCCAGACAAGAATCTCTGAAGAGATGGAACCGCGCACCTGCGGCTTTTTGCACATCTCTTGTTATCATTTGTGACAAATTAGCGCTGACAAGTTCATAGCCAAAGATTATTCATCATTGCGTGACCAGACAAACGAGAATGTTGACCGTACGCGGTCAAAGGTTTAGTCTCCGCAAGATGCAA
>JBCAUG010727478.1:0-12188 GCA_038406175.1 Haplosyllis leylae
AAATTCCCTGACTTTTCCCTGACTGGAAAAAGTTGTCTCATTTTTCCAGGTTTTCCAGTGCGAGTGGGAACCCTGTTGGTGTGATGCGAGTCTAGGGATGGCGGGTATCTAGGGGATAGTACAGTATAATGGACATGGAGTGACTAATTTTCCATGGTAAAATTGATTTGAAACTTTGTTTGATACTGGAGCCTGTCTCAAGCCTGGGCTCATGAACTGTAGCCGAGTTTTCTGGGCGGGGTTGTTGCCCCCACATCCCATGAAATGGAGAGGCATGCAACATGTGCCCTACACCGTTCATTTAAAGCTAATAGATTTTAATTTTTCCAACTAAACCTTTAGGCAGTTGTATTTTGAATAATTTGTTATTTCGGACAAAACTAGACACCTGGTTAATTATTAAAGTTTGCTTAATTGTGAAATACTTTTAACTATGATCAACTTTGTAATATTATTCTTGATTTAAAGTCCTGTTCATTGTAATAACCATATATTTCTCTAAAATATCTGTTTTAAATGCAAATTAGCAGATCTCTTCCAGGGTTGCCACATTTGAGTCCATTCAAAATTCCCTGACAAAATAAGTTTCCCTGACAATTTTTTATTTTTTAATCTGTGAAAAAACAACTTTAAGCATTATTGATGGCAATTCCCCCACACATCCAGGATTTTTGAAAGGCAAAAGTTTACAAGTAATAATCAGTAGACCTCGGGTTTATATTTGCCAAGCAGCCATTTATATAAACACAACCCAGCTAGAGCCCATATGATGGAAGTTTCAGTCTAATAATAATGTCATGGCAAAATTCCCTGACAATTCCCTAACATGGGTCAAATGGCCTAAATTCCCCGACATTTTTTCAAAATTCCCTTACTTTTCCCTAACCTGGAGACAATTTTGTTTTTCCCTGACATGTGGCAACCCTGCTCTTAACAGATCTAGATCTCTAGATCAAGTTTTTAAGTTTATTTGATCAAAACAAAGGGCCAACGACATCGCCCATCCCACCCTGGCCTTCCGAATTGCTGGACCTGCAAATTTCCGCGCGCAATATACGTGTGATTTTTTCCTGATTTTGATGAAACAAGAACTGCCTGGTGGTCAAAGCGCATCCAGTTACTGTCAACCTCAGCTCTAAAATGATGATCTGAAACTTTAGATCTAGATTTAGAGAATCAAAAGATTTACCTTTTCGACCATTTGTTCGACGGATGACCGAATGGTTTCTTTGACAACACGCCATAATGTTGAACTTTATTAGCCATTTCAAATGAACAATCGCTTTCCCTCATCTCCCCCATTGGACATTAGCTAATGATCAAACAAAAATACTAGACAACTTTTACTTTTCCACCCGCCATATTGGTCTTCAGTGCCATCTGGTGTAAAGGATCAAACAGCAGTTCACGGTCACAAATCTCTCAAAGCTTTTTAGATCTACACAGTTTTAAATGGCACATCTTTAAAGAAATGATAATATTATTTGAGAAGAAACAGTTATTTGAGTCAAAATCATACTCAGCTGGCACTTACTGATGTGCAAGAAAATATTAAAAATAAAATGATTGATAGTGCAGAAAGCGATTCATCAGCCTGCTCTTGACGTCGTCAACTTGAATTTCTATTTTTAGACAACTGCGTCACAACACACAGGGGGTGGTCGGTAAAGTCGGAGAAAGCTCTGCAGTCTCTGATCTTGAAGGCCTACCTCTTGTGCATTGACTCGACGTTCTCTAATGTTGATATTATAATTAAGTCTGTTTATATGGATATGATTTAATGGTTTAATAAAAAAGTCACAACACAACAGGGACTGCGCATGCGTCGAACAATGGAGTAGAAGCCTTTGCGTCTTTTAAGGTGTTGTAGATCTTATTTCTCAGTGTGAGTTTGTGTTCACTAACTTAAAATTAGTGCCAACTGTAAGGCAATACATGTAAGATTTATTAGACGTTATATTCCTTTTGCCCTGAGCTAAAGGATTCATGATGTACGCCGATTAAATTTTTCTTCGTTACTGGGTAATTTGGCACGTGTCGCCGCCATGCCGGATAAAGATTGGGCTTTCGCCTTTTATTACAATTCCTTTCGAACTGCTAAGGATTTTTATAGACGAGTTTATTTGGCAAACCCTACTCATCCTCGGATCCAATGGACAATGGCTACTTACTGCAAAAGAGTGATGTTTGCTAAAAGGCTCATCTATGTTACAGAAAACTCTACCATTGCTGTGCCTCCTGATTGTGTGGATAAACCGGATGATGTTCCATTCTCAAAAGCGTTCTGCTACCTCACCCCTTCAAAATCAACCTAAACGTCCTGACTTCAACAAGTTAAAGTTGGGAGTGGATTACGTTCAACTTCAGAAGGATGGAGCTCTACAAAATGTGCTTATTAAGGATCTTCCCCTACAAGGAATGTTCCAGCAAGCGTCGCCTCTAAAGGGTGGCTTTCGCAATTCCTCTCCTTCGTCTCCATCTCCTATCAAGGCAACAACTAGTCAACGACCATCCACTCCCTCCAGTTTTGGTGTCAAAGAAGGTAATCAGCTCTCTCTTCCTTCCTTACAAAAGTCTGTCTCTCAGAAATTTGCCGAGATCGATGCTAAAATTCATTCGGAAAAATCTGGTATAGCCCCAGCGCTGGCGAAAATTACTCGTCACCTTGATGATAATACTTTTGGTTTGGATGCAATTAATCTTCGGTTGGATTCTTTGGAATCTGACGTTATTCATCCTTCAGGATTCCGTGCTCGTTTTGACCAACTCGCTCAGGATATTGACAATGTTAAAAAAGATCAGATTCAGTTGTCAGTTGACGGAGAGCAAGTGGAAGTTTATGCCAACAAATTGTCGGAACTCAATGATAAAGATGCGTCTATTGAACATAAAATGGATTTAATGGCCCATACCGTCCAAACTCAACAAGATGAAATTAATAGTTTGAAGCAATCCATCGCTTCCTTGGTGGCTGTTAATTTGTCAGGGAATCTATTTGTTGGAGGCATTAGAGAACAACCTCTTGAAGATTGTAAAGCCCTTGCCATAGATTTCTTTCGTGACTTAATGGACTTAGATCTTCCCCCTTCTGAGATCTCTTTCGCGGAGAGAGTTGGTTCTAATCTTACTATTAGAATCAAAGGTAGAGAAACCATCCTACCAAGACCAATGAAATTATGTTGTTCGCCAGCCTTTGCTTCGGAAGCTTGGAACAAAAAGACACGACTGAAAGGTAAAACGGATCCGGAGTTTCACTGGTGCTACTATGTTGATCGTCATCGTCCTGATATGCACAAAGCTGCACATAATCGCTACAAAGGGAAAATGCGTGATATTAGAGAAGCAAATGATGCTCTGCCGGTAGATCAGCGTAAAACTCCTCGTCTCATTG
The DNA here is from genome assembly GCA_038406175.1 of Haplosyllis leylae. Classification (NCBI taxonomy): domain Eukaryota; kingdom Metazoa; phylum Annelida; class Polychaeta; order Phyllodocida; family Syllidae; genus Haplosyllis; species Haplosyllis leylae. The sequence goes on from JBCAUG010727478.1 coordinate 3,392, forward strand.
GTGACAAGCTGTATATTAATGGGGACATTTTCCATGACCCTATCGCTCCTCCCTCTTTTAAGGAACTGTATGAACTCCCGCACCATGTTGAGCTCATGTTAAAGTCTCTGGAAATTCACTACTCGCAACCTATGTTGGTTGGAGGAAATACTTTCAAAGGATACGCTGCTTCAGCCACTTCATTTGATGAAGTTAAGTTTGCCTATCAAAAACTTAAGATTGAAGAAAAACAGGCAACTCACATCATGATGGCCTGTTCTCTGGGATTTGGGAAAGAACGCCAGGAATGGAACTGTGATGACTATGAACATCACGGTGGTGCTGAGGTCCAGAAAGTGCTTACGGCATTTAAGGCTTCTAATGTTGCCGTCTTTGTGGCTCGTTGGAAAGTGGGTGCCAATATGGGAGGTAAGAGATTTAAATGTATCCATGAAGTTGCTGGTCAAGCTCTACGTAAAATGAAGATGAAGGAGGAAATACAACAAAACAGGATGTCTGTTTCCGGTCCAGGCTCTGAGACAACTGAGAACTCTGACTTGGATTCACGTCCATGAACTTTGATTAGTGATCGTTTGAACTTGTTTTAACACCCTACTTCACGTCTCATGTTAAGTCTATTTGATATTATCAATCGTCACATACGTATATTCTGCTCATATTGTTTATTCATGTTCTCCATATTTAACTGTCTTTATTTCTTATATGCTTTTCTTTTGTTTTATGTATTATTGAAGGACGGCTTATTAATTGTGCATATTCAATAGTAATATTTCTATATTAAGCTATAACGTGAATGGCATTGCGTCTAAAATTCCACAAATGTTGTCTTACTTTGTTTTTCCTCAGCATAAAAGTTCTCCTGATATTGTTGCTTTTCAGGAACTTAAAACTGATGCTTATGTATATTATTCTCTTGTCCGTAGTATGCCTCAATATGTGTGCACCGGCTCTTTTCATGCTGGTTCCGCAGCCGGTAAAATTGCCCCATCACGTGGCGTTTTATTGGCTTTTAAGAAATCGTTGAATGTTGAAATTGTTACTACTGTTTCTTATGATGGTTATTTTACTTTGTCAAAATGTGTTCTTAATGATAGAACCTTTGTTATTGGTTCAGTTTATTTACCATGTGTACCAACGGAAGCTACTAGCGTGATTGATGAATTAGAGACTGCACTATTAAACCTCCATGCCGAACATGTACTTTTACTTGGCGATTTTAATCTCTCCTTTTCAGAATTAGATTCTTCTGCAGCCTTTCTTCCCTCCCATAGGAAGGTTGCACCATATTTTTCTGGAAAGATAATGGAAAAGTGGGATTTGCAGGATATTTGGAGAGTTCATAATCCATACACCATAAAATTTACCCATTTTTGTCATAGCACAAAACGGAACTCAAGGAGGCTTGACTACTGTTTTTGTTCATTGGACTTCTCTACATTCATAGTGAGTTGTGACATTGGTACCCCGGTTTACTCAGACCATGCCCCTTTATTCGTAGGCTTACATTTTAATCCACAATGTAAGAATAGGCAATTTTATTTTCCTTTAGGTTTATGTAGTAGTGATCAATTCAGGTTGTTATTTAAAGGTAATTTAACTAGATTAAAGCAGGAAAATCCAAATACTTCTCCTGACATCTTTTGGGAGTTAATAAAACCCTGTGCTAGAGGCTCTGCATTGGGCTTCAAGAAACTTCGATCTCAATGTAGGAAAGAAATTATTGAATCTTTGGAGGTTAAGATTTCAGAGTTATATCATAATTCGGCTTTGACAACCTCTTTTAATCTTCAGGGTGAGTACTTGCGTGAGGCTAAAAAGTTACAGGTTGAACTAGGTGACACTTATTCCCAGTTATCAGCTGAACGGTATGCAGAGAATTTGGCGGCTTGGTATAGTGAGGAGGGTATTACTTCCCAATATTTTCTGAACAAATTTAAAACTGATAAAAAACGTACATCTATTTCTCATTTACAAACTGAAAGTGGGCTGGTGAATACTGCTGATGCTATTTTAAAGGAAGCGGCGAATTTTTATTCTAAGCTATTTTCAAAGGATGATACCTTCCTTCCTACAGAAGATCTCGATATTGTTCCACAATTATCTCCCTTCCAATTTGATATTTTAGACGCTCCTATTACTTGTGAAGAGTTATATGAAAGCCTTAAAGCAATGAAGAAATGTTCTGCTCCAGGCTCGGATGGTCTTACAGTTTCCTTTTATCTTGCGTTTTGGGATGACCTCAAAGAATTTTTATTAGCTTCATATCTTTATGCTTTTGAAACAGGTAAGCTTTCCCTCACTCAGCGTCTAGGTTTAGTTAAGCTCATTCCAAAGAAGCTTAGAAATCTTCTCCTGATTTGTAACTGGCGTCCTATTACTTTGTTAAATGTTGATTTTAAAATTCTTACAAAACTATTTGCAAGGCGCCTTAAATTAATACTACCGGATATCATTGCACCAGACCAGAGAGGGTTTATTCATGGTAGACGTTTAGACGAAAGTATATTAGATATTTATGCTTTATTAGATATTGTGGAATCAGAGGAGTTAGATGTACTTTTGTGCACCATAGACATCACAAAAGCCTTCGATTCTCTAGACTGGAATTTTGTTAAATATGCTTTAACTCGCTTTGGTTTTCCGGATTCTTTTTTGCATTGGTTTGATGTTCTTTGTACAGATAAAACTATTAGGGTAGTCAATGATGGCGTTTGGTCACAGCCTATTTCTGTTAACAAAGGCTCAGCACAAGGGTGTCCCTTGAGTCCCTTAATTTTTATTATTTCAATAGAAATTTTGGCTAATAGATTTAGAGGTAATACGGAAATAAGGGGAATTACTGTTTCTAATATAGAGAAAAAACTAAATTTGGTTGCCGATGATATTTTGTTAGTATTTCATAATTCATACAATGCGTGTGATCAGGTTTTACAGGAGTTTAAAACATTCTCGCAAGAGTCAGGCCTAAAGATTAATATTGATAAATGTACAGTTTCTAGAGTGGGTAAGTTAAGTTCTGTTCCTCTTCCAGATAGTGTTTTTCCGCATTTTAAACGTCAACAAACTTTTTTCCAATATCTGGGTTTTGATCTTTACTTTGACTCAAAATTATTGTGGAATGAAAATATTACTCCCAAGTTTAATAATATTTTTTCGGATATTTCTAAATTAAATGATTTTGGTAGAGTTTCGGTGCTGGGCAAAGTTCAGATTCTGAAATCATTATTTTTCTCCAAAATTCCGTACTTTTCTAATAGACTTCCTCTCCCTTCTCCTGTAACCATTTCGTTGTATCAGACACGGTTGAATGATGTTGTTTGGAGGGGTAGGAGACCCAAAATAAAGTTTGATTGTGCGGTTCCCCCCCTTCAGAGGGTGGTATAGGTATGATTGATGTTGCTGCTCGTTTCAGGGCCCAAAAAATTATGACCATACAACGTGCTTTAGACACAACTTCGGTTCAATTTTGGCAAGTGCATTTGTTTTCCTTTTTTACCATTCCTTTTGATCAATTAATTAGGTCTAATCTAAGTTACTCCCATTTAAAAAAACATTTCATATGCCGGGGGAAAACCCTTCACCTTTATTGGCAACATGTTCTACAGACATGGTGTAATTTTCACTACTTAAAACATGATGCGGTCTCATTTTCACATTCACGTCAACAACAGTTAGAAGTTTTATCCAGGCCCGTTGCTTTTAATAGTGTGTAAGGGAACAAGTTTCCTAATAACAAAAGGTATTCTTTGCAACTTTTGGAGTTTTATAATGAAAACAATTTGTTCACTGTTGCGGATATTCTAGATTTTAATGTTCCAAGGTTCAAGCCTCGCTCCTTTCTTACGCATACTGGTCTTTGTAATCTAGTTGCAACAATTCCCAGTCAATGGAAAAAGTTTCAAGATAGAGATCCTCTATTTGTTAATGTAGCTCAATCTTTTATTGATCAAAAGCTTACCATGAAATCCGTTTATAGATCAGTATTGGGTATATCGGATTTCTCTTCTCGTATAGCTTCATGGAATGCGGAGAAAATTCAAATTAACTAAGAGGAATTTCGAATTCTAAGTTCGCGGGCTGTTAATATTGTTAATATTGAAACTCGTTCGTTTTTTATACTGTTTAATTATAAAGCTATTACTTTGAATAATGTTGCTGCTAAATTTAAGCCTGTTTCTTCTAAGTGTTCTTTTTGTAAAGCAGCTGAGGAAGTGTATGTTCATCTCTTTTGGGAATGTCCAAAAGTCCAAGTAATCTGGACATTTTTGAAAAAGAAGCTTCCGGGGTTTTATCACAAACATTTTAATGCTAAAGAAATTCTTCTCCCGGTTAATGTTCCCCCCCCTTTGCTTGTCCTGCTTACTATAATTAAGAAAACCATCATGCGTTGCTCATACACTCCCAAAAAATTGTGCATTCATTTTTTCATGAATACTATTCGGTTTCATGTTAGAGCTTTGGCTCTTGTTTATATTAGAAAAGGGAAGTTACAATCTTTTGTAAGAAAGTGGAATGATATTATTGAAGCTTTCAATATAGACATTCCGGTTTAATTATAGTATTGTAAGTTTTATCTGAGTTCTGATCATGATATTTGATCATGCTATGTTATTTAATTGCCTTTATATGGCTTTTCTCTATTTGAAGATGTTACTTGTTTCTTGTTCAATATTTGCGTTGTAGCCCATACAGTGTTTTTTAAACTGTTAATGTTAAATACTCAAGATGGTTGTTTGTAAATTGATCTTTTATCCGTCCTTCGACCTTTTTTTCTTTCTTTATTATTTGTTTTGGTTACTATTTTAAATTGTGTCATTTTTTACCTCTTTTCGATTTGAACCATTGGCCCATATTCGTGTTTACATGTCTCCTTAGGGAATTACCATGTGTAACAATTGTTTCGATGTATCTAGTTCTTGATCTCTTAATCACGTCTCAATACTGCATTTTAAATGCAGTCTAATTATTTATTAAATTGGAAAACAAAACAGAACTTGGTGATTTTTCAAACGTGGTAATCTCCCACTTTATTATTCTTTTACATTGCATTGGTCGTGTAACTCTTGGAATCCGGATTGCGTGCTTTCAATATTCATCTCACATTTTCCAAATTACCGGTTCTCCCAATCTCTATGTTAAATCCAGTGCTTTCAGTATACATCTCACAATTTCCAAATCTCCAGGTCAAATCCGGTCCAGTTTGTTTAGATAATTTTCCCAGGCGGCTATTTTCTCCTTAATTATAATCTCTACACATGTTGCAATCTGTATGGCCATCACATCCGGATTCTGTTCGTGCCTCATGTGATATATTGCTCTTTGTAATGAGTCCAGGGTGGCTTTCCACACCAAAATGTTTCCAAATGTTTGTTTCATCTAGAACGAAAGTTAACAAAATCAAAGTACAGTACAGCTTCAAGTTTTCAAACGTTTGTACAGTACAGCTTCAAGTTTACAAATGTTGTTTCATCTAGTACGAATAGTTAACAAAATCAAAGTACAGTACAGCGTCAAGTTACATTGTTAACTAAAATTTACCAAAATTTCAAAGTACCGGTTTCAAGCTTTATTGTCAGTGTTATGTTAAATAGACCGGACTTTAGTTGATTTTCTGTACCAATATCAAGTACAGGTTTCAAGTTACATTGTTAATTTTATACTAATTAGATCGGAATTTAATTGATTTTCTGTACCAATATTAAGGGTCCGGGTCCATTAGTTGTCGTTTAAAATTTCTGCAAAATCAGTGACCTTCACCTTGACCATCAAAGTACTAGTTTCAAGTTTTGTTAATGCTACTCTAATTAGACCGGACTTTAATTGATTTTCTGTACCAACTTCAAGGGTCTGGGTCCATTATTTGTTTTTACAATTTCTTTAAATCAGTGACCTTCACCTCGACCATGCTTTGTTGCTTACAAGATTTTATTTCACAGGAGGTGGTCGGTAAAGTCGGAGAAAGCTTTGCAGTCTCTGATCTTGAAGGCTTACCTCTTGTGTATTGACTGACTTGATGTTCTAATATTGATATGATATTATAATTAAGTCTGTGTATACGGATATGTTTTAATGGTTTAATAAAAAAGTCACAACACAACAGAAATACATGCGCCCAGGAATAGAAATCACAGTAGTACACCGATGAATCGGTAAAAGAATTACAACTTTTATTTTCGAGATAAACAGTCATCTGATTTTCGATCGGCAATGCTCATGTCCGTGTATCGATTCCTTGCTATTCAGGGGGGTTTTTCACGAAGGTCATGAATAGTAAGTCGCGAATAGCCTATTTGGGTTTCTGGTAATATCTGGAATAGTACCAGTCAAAGTCAGTAGTTTTCCTATTTAGAACCCTTATTTACCTCCTATTCATGAACAGCTTAATCGTCCAAAAAGGACGAATAAGAAGCAAATAAGCTATTCAGCCTTTCGTGAAAAACCCCCCAGTGGAAATTAGTTTTACATTGGAAAAGTCCCCTTTTCCATGTCTCTGTGGGTTTTGTCAAATGTGTTGAATATTTTCAGTTTTGTTCAAAAACCCTGTATTTTCTAATCTCATCTCGGGTTTGAAGTGTTACAAGTTTAACTCTGTCAATTATCATTTGAGCGATTAGTTAGTGATCTGAACTTTGTTTTGCTGGGAAAGATATTCATTCGCAGACAGGACCGGAAGAAATAGTTCGCATGTTTATATCAATTATTTAGAATTGTATTAGATTACAAACCAGCGATGGCTGAAAACTTTATTTCCAAACCATTTAGCCTGTCATCAAAACAAGCGAAATGCACAAGACATTGAGAATAAGAAATACTTTGTGTCAACAAGTTGCCCGAATTACTGGTTAAACAGTAAGTGATAGCCCATTTCGTCCAGACAGTTTGAGGGCCAAATTGGCCCATGTTCAGAAGCATCAGCATGGTTTAGGACTCTAATTAAAATTGCATCGACTTGGTATGGAACTAACATGTTGGAACCAATGTGTTGAAACCAATAAAAATCTGTAAATAATTATTTTATTTCAAGCCATGGTGGCTCTATCTCTGTTCTAATATGTAGAACTAAGTGAAATCTATGCCCAGTTAAATTTTCTTAAGAATTACTTCAGTATCAACGGAGTCAACAGAGATATGTTCATGGTTCCAATAAGTGGAACCAATGTTGGAACCATAAGTGGATAAATGTTGGAACAATTGTTGAAACCAATGAGCAAGTTGTCAAAAAGATGTCACATGTCAAAAAATCAAACACCTGTACTATGGAGGAGGTTCACAAAAAAAATAAATTGACACAATGAGGTTCACACATATTAATGTCAAATTAGATGTCGCATATGATGGTCACCAAAAATTCTCAAAATGTTCATAGAAAGTAATTTTGAACAATTTTGATCACCTTCATGTGACATCAAAATTGATGTCAAAATCTGTGAACCTCAGCTTGTCAATTTATTTTTTCTGTGAACCTCCTCCATACTCCAGCTACTTGATTTTTTGACATTTGACATCTTTTTGACAAATCAGGACCAGCACACCCTCCCAATGTGAAATATTGTCTCAAATTTACAATGACAGCATAGGGAGAGAATATTTTACTTTGGGAGTGTGTACTGGTCCTGAAAAAAAATTCACTTCTTTCAGGACCAGCACACCCTACCAAATTTATAATAACAGCATTGAGACAGAATATTTCACTTCTTTCAGGACCAGTACACCCTCCTAAAGTGAAATATTTTCTCAAATCTACAATAACAGCATAGAGAGAGAATATTTCACTTCCTTCAGGACCAGCACACCCTCCCTAAGTGAAATATTCTCTATCAAAGCTGTTATTGTATATTTGAGAGAATATTTCACTTTGTGAGGGTGTAGTGGTCCTGAAAGAATATTTCACTTCTTTCAGGACCAGCACACCCTCCCAAAGTAAAATATTCTCTCAAATCTACAATAACAACATTTAGAGAAAATATTTCACTTTGGGAGGGTGTACTGATCCTGAAATGTCAATGCATGAAAGAAGCAGCAATGACAATTGATCACATTCAAATTCTCTTGAAAAAATAGTTTGTTTTTTTTTTAAAAAATGGTTTCTTTTGAAAAAAAGAATTGATCCCTTAATAAATATTAGAAATGAAATACAAAAGCCTCCCTCTTAAAGAGAGTTTTTAGCTAAGAATTCATTTGGCCTGTGGAACTCAGAGAGGAAGGATGGCTTTTCACCAACAGGAAGTGCCTTAAAGAGAGTTTTCTTAAAGATAGTTTTCTTAAACAGAGTTTTCTTAAAGAGACTTTGCTTAAAGATAGTTTTCTTAAACAGAGTTTTCTTAAAGAGACTTTGCTTAAAGAGACTTCACTTACAGACATTTAAACAGACTTTTCTCAAAGAGACTTTGCTTAGCAGGACTCACTGGATTTGACATAAGTACAAATACAAACAGAAAATTTAAACAACATGTTAAAATCTATACTTCATGAAATATCATAAAAAACCAACTGACTCTTGAAACATATACAAGATTAATTATCTATACTAAGCAAATGACAGTTAAAAATTATACTTCATGAAATATCATAACAAATCAACTGTCTATTGAAACATAAACAAAATGAAATATCTCTACAAAATGTCACCAATATTAACTATTTTACTATTCTGGATCTTTTGTCACTTTGCTCCTTCTCCTCTTCCTTTACCTCCTCAGAGGGGTTAGCTGCCAGAGCACGTAGATTCCATCTGCAGGGGGTGACAGCAGTTGTTCATGGGTGTCATTTCATGCACTGGGCCACATTTTGGGTAAAA
>JBCAUG010727489.1:0-12188 GCA_038406175.1 Haplosyllis leylae
ATTTTCTTGAAAAAACCTGGAAAAATCATGGAAATATCATGGAATTTTGTCAGTCCGGAAATGTGGGAACCCTGAATAAGAATGATAATGAAATCTGTGACGTTGGCCATTATACAGATAAATTACATTCATCGCTGATATGTTTAACAATCCAGGAACCAGTAGATCGAGACATTCAGAGTTAGATGGTAATGGGTTGTTGATTATTTTCCCTGAACCTTGATTTTATTACATCTGTTGAAAACTCCCACCCAATCTAATTGGACTCGCACAACATCTTTTCTCACTAACTCTTATCTGTGATTTCTGTAGTGATTGCGATTCTTGCCTCAGAATTATAGCAAATAACAATCACGCCTACAAATGAGTTCTGTACCCATTTTTAGTAATTTCCCATCGATTTTGGAAAGCATTTGTAAAAACCGATATTAATGGGAAACGCAATCACCACATCAATCTTCATGAGAAAATCCCCTTTCGCACTGACACACATTTATTTGAGTTTCAACGATTTTTGGTTTGATACAGTTTAGTCACTGAATTTCCTGAAAGAACCATTTCCCAATAAATGTTTCACTGACCGTAGTTAGATTGGCACCGAGGGGATGAAAGGGAATGATGAAAATTATAATCAAAAGTGACACTATTGGATGCTGTGCAGTTGGTGGCGTAAAATAAAATGATTCAAATGCTCTGTAAATTGGTGAACTGGAAAAGCTCTCCAATGCCCCAGTTGACAAATATTGTTAAAATTCTTTAATTAACCTGAACACAAGTGAATTACGACGATATTTATAGTACTAAACAAGGACCAATCAGTTTCCATAAACCTCATCTGGTTCCGTCTGTTATGATACACTAGGTGCTTGAAGAATAATGGGAACACAGTCTTAGTAAATGACACATATTTTAGGGTTCTCCAATCAAACAGCCTGCGAGGAATGTCCACCAGGTTACTATTGTGAAGGTGTGGCCAACATCTATCCAGACGGATTGTGCGCACCAGGATTTTGGTGTGCAGGTGGCTCCAGTAACAAAATGCCTTATGATGCCGGAGTTCTTACAAATGTCAGCGGCACTATAATGTATGTTGTTTTCCATGATGGTAATAATTCTGTGGGACATGGGTGTAATATTAGACGTAATGTTTTGATAATTTCACCAAATGACAATGGTTATGTGTTTATTACTTCTTAATGGTTTATTCAAGGGATTTGGTATCGAATGACACGTGTATATCGACATGGGACTGTGTTTGTCCACCATTCCAAGTAACAACTGGTGGAATGTGTCCACCAGGTCATTACTGTCCAGAGGGCACAGGATACCCAATCCCATGTGATGGAGGAAAATACTGTGACAGAGCAAAGCTTGCAGAACCTACTGGTACCTAAAGATCTTACTGAATATATTTAACTTATTCATTATGCCATCTATTGACAACGAACTATAGCAATATAATTGATCGTTTTGGATATAAACATTACAAATTTTATATTATATATCTTTTTAGGTAATTGCTCAGCGGGATACTACTGCAGCAATGCTAGCGCTGTTCCAGATCAATACTTATGTCCACCCGGTCATTACTGTCCAGAAGGTACAGGCGTGCCGTTTGGATGCCCCAACGGGACGTTCTACAATGTAAGCGGCAACACGGCAGTTGAGAACTGTGTAGATTGTACAAGTGGAGACTATTGTTTGGGTGAGCGATCGGTTATTTTAACAGATTCCTATATTCAAATATTAAATCATAGTCAGCCGCATGCATTAACAGTGATATTGTGTGTTCTTCTAACAGGAGAGGGAAATGTAGTACCCGACGGTCCATGCTCAGAAGGTTACTATTGCCCTGGCGGCCAGGCTTCGAACACGCCAGCTCATCTGATATGCCCTGCTGGAAGCTTTTGCCCTGAAGGTTCTCACATTCACACAGTGTGCTACAACGGGACGTACAATCTTGAAGAGGGACAAGCTGAATGTAGAATCTGCCCGGCTGGAAAATTCTGCGATCCATTCCACGAAAATGGTTTGTTTGCTCGTCTTTTATATTTTCCAACTTTTACCCTGAAAGTTGTTTACTTTATTTTGAAATGGTCAGAACCATCTGGATTATTATGTTTATTAATTTAAACTTAAAAAAGAGGATTGCAAAAGTTGGTTTGTTCCTGAAAAGACAGATGTTTACGCCCAAACCAGTTAAATATTCAGGAACTGTCATAGTTACGTGTTTGCTTTGTTTTAACTTAAGGGACGATTCCATGTTTACTTGCCAACGGTAATTCTTACACATTTCTTTGAAATATGTTCGTTTCAATATAATTGCACGTCTAGGATTAAGCTGTACACGGATTAGATGAATTAGATGTGATTCAGCTGTATGTATTGCAAAAAAAAAAATTTAAAAAATGACACGGAAAATTTAATGCAATATGTTCTTCTACAAAGTTCATCATGAAATATTACAATTTGCACAGAAGTATATTACAAATAATAATGTCAGGCATCCATCACAAATTTAACTCTGCTTTTAAAACACAACATTACAAAACACAGACGCACCATTACGGCTAGCTAGCACGTTTATTTCATCAGCACATGAAAGAGATTCTATTTCATGCATTTTGTCATATTATTTATTGTATTCTTTGCGTACAAATGCTTTCTAGTATTTTTGCATGCTTCGTTTTATGCTTAGTATCGCCTTGACTCTTTAGTAGTGTAAACGAGAAGCTACAATAATTCAATGAATGAAGAGTTTCAACTTGATTTTTGGCACTTACGTTTGGGTGTGCTTTTGTACTTCTAATTCATCTGATGAATTTCGCAAATTTCAGGTTCATCGGTAATTATACCACAACCATGTCCTACTGGACACTTCTGCCCGGAAGGCACTGGTCTTTCCACGATGTACCCATGCCCGGCAGGTAAGCAAGCTTACCAAATACTCTTCTTACAACAAGATAAGTAATTTTCAGAGAACAATTTCTGGTATGTGGAATGATATTCTATGTCTACTAATTTAACAGGTTCTTATGGCCCTGATGAAGAATATGGTAGTGAGTTTGACTGCAGGCAATGCCCATCAGGCTTTTATTGTGAAGAACCTGGATTGGACACGCCAACGGGAGAATGTTATGCTGGGTACTATTGCACAGGTGGAGCATTGTCCCCCACTCCAAGGAACCACATGGTGAGAATATTACAAGCTATAACTAGTTTCTCCCTCGAAAAATATCAAAGGGAGTAGGATGATTATGGATAGAATATTTCCACAGTACAATGTATTATTGTCTCCAATGATTTGTTTCTAGGTCGACCCCGCTAACGACACACACTTTACGGGAAATGACGTCTGTCCTGTTGGTTACTTCTGCCCAAACGGCACCGACTATCCCTTCCCTTGTCCACGAGGCACCTTCTCCAACGTAGAGGAAGTAACGGATGTAGACGGATGTGAACTCTGCCCTCCAGGTCGCTACTGCAATGTGTCAGCGTACACGGTGACAACGGAAGCACCCATGTGCGACCCAGGGTTAGTACATACGATCTGCTGTTTTCATCTTGATTTAAATTATCGAAATTTTGTTGCCAGAATATTAAGATTTAATATTTTCTCTAATGTCTCAGATATTGGTGTATAGAAGGTAGCTCTACGCCTACACCTACAGACGGAGTTACTGGAATAGTATGCGAGCCTGGGTACTACTGTCCACAGGGTACACCTGTTCAGCTGGGCTGCCCTATTGGTCAATACAATGATCAGTACGGGCAAGAAAATTGCACTTACTGTCCGCCTGGTACTATGTGTCCTGTGGTGAACATGACAACACCAGATATGTGCCGAATGGGTATGGCCTTCAGTTTCATATTCATGAGAAATCGGTCGATGTTGAACTTAGGTACTCACAACCGATATATTCCTGGAATGTCGGGAGTAAAGGTTCTGGTATTTATGCTACATTTCAGGTTTTTACTGCCCGGGAAGACCTACTATGCCACAACCATGCCCAGCGGGAACGTATAACGACGGTGAAGGACTTGTGGAAGAAGCAGAATGTATTCCTTGTCCCCCTGGGAAATACTGTGACGGAACTGGAAACGAAGTTCCATCAGGTAATCTAGTCTCATTCTACTATCGCATAAAACGCGCTTCATAAATGTCGATATCCCAGGAACAGATAGTCCAATTGTTTTTCTTTTTGAATCTAGGAAACTGTACCGCTGGCCAGTATTGCCAGGGAGGAGCTGCCTCTCCTGTGCCAGACGATTCCAATGTCGACTACCCGGAAAATGGCCCCTGTAATGTTGGGCATTATTGTCCAGAAGGCACTCTGGTACCAGTAGAATGTGATGTGGGGACGCTCAGAAATATAACAGGCATGCTTTTATCATCACTTCGAATTTATTGTTACCGCCCGCATCCGAAGGGTGGGGGGGGGGGGAGGTTGAGGGTACCCCTTCCCCCCGACAGGCTACACCGCGGGCAGTACGGCTCTTGCGGTCACGCAGGAGGACTTTCTTGTTATCAAATATTTATGTATTGTATTGTTATCAAATATTTATGTATTGTATTGTGTGTAACATGAATAAATTTTCTTGAAAAGGTGGAAGATCCCAGGATGACTGCAGCCCATGTACTGCTGGATACTATTGTGATACTCCAGGAATAAGCTACCCTACAGGGTTGTGTAGTGAGGGATACTATTGTCCTGGAAACGTAAGCATTACAGAACCATCACCGGAAGAATACAAGTGTCAGCCAGGATTCTACTGTCCTGTGGGGTCACCTTCACCGATACCATGTCCATCAGGTAATTAAGTTTCTGTATTATTTTGTGTGAAATTTCCGCTTGTTTAGAAGAAACCACAAGGAAGCATTCGAAATGTTTTTTTTATTCATGTGCTTACCTTTTACATAATTACACTTGTAGGAGAATCGCAGCCAGATGCAGGTCAGGGTTCGTGTGATCCGTGTCCTGCTGGAATGTATTGCCGTTTCTATGAGGATCCAGATCCCCAACCTTGTCCTCCGTATCACTATTGCCCTGAAGCCACCGTTAATCCCATCGAATGCCCCAATGGCACATTTACATACGATAATGATACAATGCTGAAGAAAGAAGACGAATGCAGACCGTGTCCAGCTGGATATTATTGCAGGTATGATCGTATCCTTGTTCATTTTTCCCGGTTGTCTCATGCTAATGTGAGACTGCCCATTTAAAGCCGAAGGCCATTCAGATTTACCGTTTTCAAAATAAAAGTAATATTGCGATTATTGTATCCGACGGAGAGGAATAAAAAAAGTGAATTTGTTTTGTTGCAGAGGAGGGTACAGATCAGGCTTGTGTTCTGCTGGCTACTTCTGTCTCGCCGGATCTGACCAGTACACCCCCACAGGAGCTCCACCCACGTATCTCCCGCATCACGGCAACTGGTCGTGTGATCCAACAACACCCTGTGCAGGACCTTGTCCCGCCGGCAGATATTGTCCTGAGGGGACGACCGATCCTCTACCGTGTCCAGAACATACGCTTAATGCCGACATTGGAGCTAGAATGGTGAATGAATGTCTGCCTTGTCCTGGTGGTTACTGGTGTTGGGAAGGTTTGTTACTATGTTGTCATGTACATCAAAAATATTAATATTTCAATTTGAATATGTAACTGAATATGTGAGGCAAATAATAAATGTGACATTATTGTAGGAGAACCTGTTCCTGAAGAGTGTCCACGTGGTAGTTATTGTGGAATAGGCGTTGGTCCCATAGAATGCCCTGTGTTACATTATCGGGATGTTCCGCGAGCAGAGTTCGTATCAGACTGTTTCCCTTGCGTTGCTGGCTACTGGTGTAACATTACAGGTTGGTGTCCAATGATACACACTATTGCAAGAAACAGCTGACTTTAAATTGAAATTTCAGTCAACTAACTTAGGACTGTATTGATCAATGTATGCTCTGTCATAGGTATTGCGAATTACACGTACTATCCCTGTCCACTGGGACACTTCTGCGATTTAGCTAGTGAACCAGCGCTTTGTCCAGCGGGAACTTTGAGGGATGAGGTTGGTGCACAAGGAGCTTGGGATTGTCCTGATTGTACGGCTGGACGCTACTGTCCCAATAACACCGTTAACATTGACGGAATACCATGCAGGTAAAATACAAACAATACAAGGACCAAATGTAGTTTTCGACAAAATTAGGGCGATAGAAATAAAAACAATGGCAATTACGTTCTTATTGTTTCTTTTTGATCTTCAGGGAGACTTATGAGTGTCCCGAAGGCTCTTCTCAAGAAACTGTGTGCAGGCCAGGCTACTATTGTCTACCAGAAACCGGAATTCCGCCAGGATGTCCACGTGAGTAAAACGTTTTTACGGTTAAGAAATGGAAATTTGACCAATTTATGTTAAACATTATGTTCTTTGTTAACCATTCACCGGTGATTTATGTTTCCGTTTACAGCTGGTTATGTGTGTCCAGCCGGCACAGGATCGGTCTTGACCGTTTGTGAATATCCCGAATATTGTCCCGAATTCAGTAACATGACTCTTCAGTGTCCTCTCGGGTACAGGGCTGTAAATCACTCAGGGATACGATGGTCAATAGATTTCTCTTGCGACATCTGTCCGGCAGGTTACTATGGAAACGACACTGAACGCGCTTCCTGCCTGGAATGTCCTGGTGGTTATTATTGCCCTGAAGGTAACTACATAAATCTCTACCTGGAATAAGTGTATACCTTTTGTGCTTTGTGGTAAGAAATGAGGGTGTATGATTTACTTCCATGTGGCAAATGTCTCTACAGCGAATGTTACTACTGCTGTAGGCACTGGTGACGGCGACAGTAATCCATGTCCAATTGGTCACTACTGTCCAGCAGGATCTGGTTATCCATTACCTTGCCCCGCTGGTACATATGGTAATCAAGGGAAATTTGACGCGTACTCACAGTGTCAAGATTGTCCTCTCAATACGTATACAAATCTGGCTGGAAGTGTCGCCTGCAAACCCTGTGGATCGTCGTCAGAAACATTAGTCACTGGACAAGCAGCTTGCACATGCAAAGGAGCCAACAGGTTATACTCATAGATAGAAGTCCGTTTGCATTGAGAGAAACCCAATTTGCTGTTACCATCGACTAGCGGCAAAGATCAAAGAAAAAGTCGTAATCGTTTAGTGTGAAAGAACATTTAATATGGGAACAACCAAAAAAAGAATAATGTAGATAATAGTAAATAGCAAACGAAGAAACAATTTACCACCATGTACATGAGTGCAATAAAAGGACAATCGTTGTTCCAAAAAAAAAAAAAATATGGAGAATGTGAAAATTTATGATGGATGTGTCTCATTACTGTCCTATTTCTATTAATTATTTTGTATCATGATTGTTTTTGACAGAGCTTTCCAACCAACGTCAGGAGCCTGTGTGTGCAACAGTGGATACGTCTACCGTGATGAGACAGATTCTGAAAAAGTGGACTCAGATGGTCCACAGGATTGTCAGCAAATTGTGAGTGAGAGATGCCCAGGAAATCAGTACCGAGATTCTTCCACCAGAAGCTGTGTGGATTCAGCAAGTGCCGACTGCACTGATCCATGCCCCAGAGGAGGTTCATTTAACGGTGAATTAGGAAGGTATGCAGAATTTGGTTGTTGAATTGAAATTAAAGTCGGTTTGTATTAAAATGTTTGCTTTATCTTACAACTATCGCGTCACCAAGATCAGAAAACAATACAATCTGTTGCAGATGTGAGTGTGACTCATACACGGACCCGGAACAGTTTTGTAACCCTTCTTGTGTAACAAATGCACCGTCGAACACACTGCAGATTATGGTAAACGGTTCTGTGGAGGTCGTTGTGACCGATCCAAACACTGGACAATCATCTTCTGTCGTATGTTTCTTTTAGTTTGCACGATTGTTATTATTTGAAGATCACGTTATGGAAACAAAATTTTTAAATGCTGAAAGTATGCATTTGTAAACTTATTCAGGTTGTTGACAATATTTATATGAATGGACGGACTAATATCGCGCCAGGAACTCCGTTACACGTCATCAACATGTGGGCAGATCGAGTCGCGGGGGTTGTTGGAGAATCGACTGATTTACTACTCATCGTGCAAAGTATGTCACAAGTTCCGCATGAGGATAAAAACATTGTTGGCTGGTTAAGTCAAACATTTTCCTCAGTTCTACCAAAGTAAAGTCTGCTGGAGGTTCCAAAAAGTCATATATTTTTTTACAGATCCCTTGAATAGCTACGCACCCGGGACTCGTAGACGTAGATTATTGCAGCAAACTGGAGGAGTGTCAGACGGCAGTGATGAAGTAGAAAATCCACTCTTGTGTTTGGAACTTGGAGAGGTATGTCAATTCTTCAAGGCATAGGAGGGGATTTTAGTACAAAATGTTAGCAGAAATTTGGAATTTATAAACTTCTTATTATATATAATTCATGGCTGCGTCTGTTTCAGGTAATCGTGTTCAGAATGTGGATAGATTTTGAGGACCGCACCCTGAGTCATTATCCCATCTACAATAAGGATCACTTGTTTAACACGAATCCCACGTTTGACTACGGAGATTTCACACAGATCAAGTACTACATCACAGAAACCAATGTCAGCATCGATTCTTTTGCACTTGCGTTCAACGAAGCTGGTACATATGTAGTTGGTGATGCCCAGGCTCCTACCAGGTTTGTTGTTATGGTTGTTATCTCTCCTCCAAATATGTTATTAATTTTCTTCAACGTTGACGCTCAATGTGATTAGATTACAATCGAAGAACTACCGTACCATGTAGTTGCGCGGATTATTAAGTTGTCCTCATGGGAAAACGGGTGCATGTCTTATTCTCGAACTTAGTTGGTCTCGAAATTTTACTCATCTGTCTTAAAATCTTTAAAATCATTCCTTTATTATTACCAAATCACTGTCCACCTTAAGTGAAGGCGAGTAAGATTGCCAAAGTAGCTCCAGTTTAACTGTGACCTTCTTTGTTTAACACCTAGTGTGTATATGATTGCAGAGAAGTTATTATAAACGTGATGGAGGTTGGGACCGCATGCGATGAGGATACCACTCGTGTTCAGTCGCAGGCTGTTACGAACCTCGTATCGGCAGGAGTCAGCAAATCAACCGACCTGAACGAGGCTCCGGACTGGGGACTAATCATCGGTCAGTACTCAATCAATCTTCATTAATCACAAAGAAAGGATCTCTCTGGAATGAAAGCGGTCTGGGGGAGATTTGACTTATGAAGCGTAATGGTGCATATTTTTTCCGCAGGTTTGTTAGCCTTCCTGGCTGCATGTGTGCTGATGTTGGTTGTGGCTGTGATTGTGTGGAGACCTCGTGATGCTGGACTTTATCCCATGAAACACTGGAAGCCGAAATACCGCAGTCTAGGAGCTCCTCCACCAGTACCTAGTTACGTTAGATATGATGAAGACCACTGGCCGGGCGGGTAAAAATATATTTTACTTCTTCCTTCATCTTTCCAAATTGTGATTCGAAATTAAGTTTGTACCAGTGTTTTTCTCTATTTTACAGCCATGGAGAGTCACTAGGTCCTCGACCAATGGGAGATGGGGCAGAAGCAGGTATCTCTGATGTTGTAGGATGGAAGGGTGATATGTCTCTGGAGGAGTTTAATGTACGTGTTTTCTATGACAAGTTAGAGGATCAGAACCTACATCTGGCGTCACAGCTCGCCAGACACTCGGATGACCTACAGAAATTCTACAACCGAATTGCACAACAGAATGAGGAACTTAAGGTACTTTAATAATACCACAGTAAATTTTTATTTTGTAAGGATGTCAGTAATAAATGTTTTGGTAGAACACTATATTTCTTTGATGTCTATACGATTACAGGGCATGCTAAATGACCTTGACCTGGATAAACTGGAAGAAATAGAGCGCATGAGACGCGAGAATGGAGACGGAGCTGAATCAGACGGGGCGCAAGGTGGAATGTTTAGTATAGTGGTTGGTGGCATGATGAATAGCAACGTACAAATGGGAAATGTTCACAAAACATACAAGTTCACTGGTGAGAAATATTTGTACAACAGCAATTTTATATTTCTCTGTTCTTTGAGAAAATCTGGCAAATGGGTCATGTGGAACATTCTTACAATTATAGGTGGCTCTGGCAGAGAAGCAGAGCTAATGCTTGCGTTACAGATGTTGCTGGATAAACTAAACTCTGGAAAGATACCCATATCACCAGAAATGATAAACAAGTCTAAGACTGGAACATCACAAAGACAAGGTGTAATCAATGTAAGTGCGTCTGAAGTATAAAATCTGCTTCATGTTTTGTAATGGACTGGAAGCCATATTTTGGGGGGTAGTTTCCAGTTAGAAAATCAGTGGACATCTTCATCCCATGTTTGATGAATAAGAAATGGTGTAATTATTTACGTGCAGGTCCACGGAAACAATCCTGTGTTGAACCAGCAGGCAAAGGAAAGACTGAACTTGGAGAGAGAATTAGCTGGTGATGAAGAGAAAGCATTTTCTGAAATAAGCGAAGAAGATAGACTGAAACGTCAGCAGATTCTGGCAGATATGGCTGATCAACTGTCCAAGAAGCTAGACGGTAAACAATTTTTTAATTATGATGAACTTTTTAAATACACCTGGAATAGCTGAAATTGAGGAAGATTGCTAAAAATTTAGATTTTTTTTCAAAATTAAAATTAGGAGATCTAAGTGATACTGAAGTTGCTGAAATAATGGATGCTCATCAAAGAGAAATGGAAAATGCAATGAGAAGACAGGACAGAGAAAGAGATGAGAAAATGAATGCATTGAGGAGGAAACTCGCAGAGCGTAGAAGGAAACGTGAGGCTGCGTTGAAGGCAAAACACGCTCAAGAGGTGCGGGTTATAAGACAGAAAAAATAATTGGCGATGTTTATACTTAATGTAACTAAAGACTCGGCATTAAGATCTTCCGCTCACTGAGGGTCCGTGTTTGCAATTGTTTCCCTTGGTTCATGATACTTTGATCTCTTTTGTAGTTTGATGTTTGTATGATAGAAATGTATTGAAGTCATCTGAATTAATCGTCAAAAGTAGTCTGTGTAATAAACTGTTTACAACATGTTACAAACAGGCACAGAAAGCCGGGCTGCCTCCCCCACCAGAGGTCACTGACACAACCGATACAAAGCTACTATCTCGTCAGTTTATGATCGCGACAGCAGCTGCCCAGGAGAACGCTGACAATGCAAAAGCCGCTGATGATGTCAGTCACAAAATGTCCGAGGATCACGTTAACAAATTGAGTGATCAGTTGAAGGGACAACTGGTGAGACATTTGTCTGACACTAATATTTGGTTAGGTTTTTTGAGTTTTTTCGAGCACATACCCCGAAAAAATTTAATATTCCCTTGCAGGAATCCTTGGGACAGGAGGGAGTACTGACATCAGATCAAGTGGGAGAGCTACTGTCACAGCAGCGAGAAGCCGAAAGCAATCTGGAGAATCAGATGGAGGCTCGGCGTAACCAGCAGATGGCAGCTCTAAGGTCGCGTCTCTCTCAGAGACGCAAGAAACGTATGGATGATTTACGCGAGAAACAAGAAAGAGATAAGATGGAGGTATGAAAAACCAGCATATCGGAAAGATTCGGGGATACTTTTTCACTGCAAAGTTGAAGACCAGTTGAGATTTACCACAAACACATCAATTGATATTTAATGTAATTTTTTTATTCAGCTTTCAACCAAATTATTGCAAGACGGTAGACACGAGGAATTAGACGAATTAATGGCTGAGAAAGAAGAAGAACAGAGGCGAGAAAGAGAAGCCGCTGAGGCAGAATTTGATGCTGAAGAAGCAGAACATATGAAAAGGTTGAATCAGGCGCTGAATGAGGAGCGTGTTGACCAACTAAGAGCCGCTCAGAAGGACCTGCTGAGCAAGGTACTGTAACAGGCATATATATGCCTTGCTAATTGTTAAATGGTACTTTACGGCCTGTTCCCACTACCCGTCCGATTTTCTTTCCGATTCCGATAATTAAATGGCTTGTATGCAAAAGACTGAAGGTGTTCCCACTGATCCAGTTCCGATTCCAATATTTTTTCTGATGAAAAGTAGAATGGCTACAGCACCCATTTCTTTCCGATATCGGAAACTATTACAATATGTG
>JBCAUG010727500.1:0-12188 GCA_038406175.1 Haplosyllis leylae
GTCACCGTGCCCATCACTGTCAAAGTTTACCATTGTGCTAATGGTGACGGACCGTCTGACGGGCAAAATGGGTTCAAGACCCATTCTGCCCGTCAGACTGCCCGTCAAAAAGATCAAAGGAGCCGCTCAACAGTGACGGTACGTGTAAACAGGCCTTAACACTCTACAATTAACCTGCTTATGTTCATTCTATTACTCGAAAATGTCTTTAAATCCACATTGCGCTTTTCCTTTCAATCAAGGCTTTTGAATAGGATTTTTAAACGCATCTATGTGTTGAAACTACCTTTCCAGGGAAAGAGATTGAAGATCTTGAAAGAAAATTACGTGAGAGGAGAGAATTCGATGATGCCATTGGTCTTACTGCTGTGCGGGGTAAATGAAAACGAAAATGCTCGTGTAGTTAACTCATCTTGGTTTCGTTTCGTCTTCATCTGTCAAGTTTTTGTTTGAAGGTCCGTCAGAGCTACCCAAGCTTGAATAGAATATCAGCCAAAGTCCACAAGGGAAAGATCTTTCTCGGTTATGGCTTATTCACACTGCACGTGAACGGGACAGGGACAGGTACAGGGAACTGGACCAGCACAATAGAAACAATGGATCCTGGTTCCTTTTCCTGTGTGAACACTTGTGTACAAGATATTAGGACCCATTGGTCCTGGTCCCATTTCTTGTACCTGTTCCATTCCCATGCAGAGTGAATAACGGCCTGGTCACGCTGCCCGTCCCATTTTTTCTTTCCCATTCCGATTCCCATTTTCCTTCTGATATCGGAAAAAATGGGTACAGCCCCAATGATATCGGAAATAAAATCAGAATCGGAACAGTATGAACACATTCTGCATATTACATACAACCCATAAAATCTGAAATTAGAAACAATAAATCGGACGGGCAGTGTGAACAGCCGTAAGCCATGAGTGACGAAGCGAACAGTTTGTGGCTTGTTTTCCTGGTATGGAGCCCTGACGGATCTTATTTATGTTTCTTTTACTTCATTCTAGGTTCTTCACCTGACTCATAGATGACTTGTAGTCTCTTCTTCTTCTTCACATTTCTAATAATCACCTACTTATTTTATGTTTCCCTTTCTATCTTTTATTAATTCAAAGAATTATATCAGTGAGGTTGTTCCAGAATATTTGCTGGCTCGTTAGAGTCCGCATGGTGATTGAAATGGGGGGCATAGTATTTTGGAACAAGGTGGAGGGAAGCATTTGACACTTTTATGATAAATAGGCCTACTTTAAGCTGCAGTCATTGGTTGGAATTTGTTTACACAATATGCTGCCATGACGTCATTTGCGTGCCAGCAATGCGAACGTTCAACGACACAACGCCATTGCCATTTTTACACTGTAGTCACAAGGGTTGAAGTAGAACTATTTTTTAATATTGAGTAAAAATTTATTCTGGAAAAACCTCTCATAGGTACAAACATAATATGCATTTTTAGGTAATTTTTGAGGTGATTATTTTAGCCAGATATTTTTTCCTCCTTTTTTTCGTCAGTAACAGAACTAACAGCTCTACTTTCCAGATATGTTACAGAACATGGGTCTCCGTAATTTTCACTGCTTTTAAGAATATCTTAAAATCACACGAAGTCCGAAACGTGTCTGTTAACGTCTGGATAAATTAAGGAGCAGATTGTAGTTCTGGTGCTGACAATTCTCTTAAAGCCTTGTTCTCACGTACAGCCGACGTTACGTGTGAACCAGCCTTAACCTGTGGCTCTGTGACGTCATTATCGCAATCGCTTTCCATGTCTTTCTGTTCATATGGCTTGAAACTCAGATGATTTTGAAGTAATTTTCTTCAAATTCATTTGAATTAGCTACCAGATATTTGTCTGTCATTTTGTTAATTTTGTGTCAGATTTTTAAGTAATTTTGCACACGAATTCAATTGACAGTTTTTGCCACACATTCATAAAAATGCCATGAATTGGATGATTTTAGAATTTTGAGCTCAAACTTACAAAACTTTGCAAAATCTACGTCTTGCACATTTTTCACATACCTCACTTACTTTGCTAAAATGCTTGCGCGAAACGGCGCATATCCACAGAAAAATGGAAATTGAAATGTCCTCTGTTAAACATTTTGTAGAGAGACAACGAGAGGAGGAAGCTAAACGTAAAAAGGATAAACTTCCACCCAAGGCACCCAAAGATCGACCCATCATCTTCGATATCACGCAGAATTCCTTGAAGCTGTCATGGCAACCCAGTGAAATTCCCCCCTATGGAGAACAGACACCCATCTTTTACATTGTGGAAAGAAGGTAATGTGGTCACCACGTAAATTTTATTCCAAAAGGAAATGTTGACTAGTCAGTGGGATGCCAACTTAGAGTACTTTTAATTTATCACAACATCTGTTCACACGTTGCGTCAAACTTTCCGTGCCCGTCAAGTCACCATTAAAGTTTAACATTGGGCCTATGGTAACGGCATGAGAATAGTTCCGGTGTAATGTGGTCAAACAACCCCCCATTATGTCTTGACAACAGTCCATTTTTTATGTTACACAATTACCCTCCTCCCTTGAACTTTAGGGCAGAGGTCCTTATCAGTCCCCCACTCTCCTTAACACTTGAGCCCTCAACACATGCCTCCTTCTACCTTTTCCCTTTAAGTCTCCTTAAACAAAAAGAAAATATAAAATTTGAATTAACTTAAGTTTATAATGTTACAAAACTATTGATAATTAAAATAATAGAAAATATTTAACACATTGTATGATATTAAAGTTTTTATCAAGGAGATTTAAGGGGAAAGGTAGAAGGGGAGATGGTGGTTATCATGTGTTAAGGGCTCAAGTGTTAACGAGAGTAGGGAAATGATAGGGGCCTCTGCCCTAAGGTTCAAGGGAGGGGGGTAGTTTTCTAACATTAAAACTCGACCCCCCTCCCTTTTCAGGTAGGGTACCTTTTTCACGGTACACCGGAACCATTCTGATGCCGTTACCATTGACCCACTGTTAAACTGAGTTTGTCGTTACATGTGAACAGACCATATTCAGCAGATGTCCCTTACAGAAAGGTCGGGTTAGACCTCATGGGTCAATATCAAAATTCTGTTGTTGCAATCACAGTCACATGACACCATATCTAATCCCTTGGTTAAGACTCTGTTTACACGTAGCATTTACGTCTGCGTCTGCGTCAAAACTTTAACATTGTGCTAATGGAAAACGCAGCGAATGGGTTCAGACCCATTCTCTGTGTGTGTGTGCGTTTGCGTCACCATTGGCTCAATACAAAACTTGACACAAACGTTGACGCAGACGCACACGCAAACGTTAAGTGTTAAGGCCTGTTCACACCGAGCGTCACCGTTACCGTCAACGTAAAAAACGCGACGTTGATGGGCAAATGGGTATGCAACCCATTCTGCCCGTCACAGTGCCCCTCAAAAAGATCAAAGGTGCCGCCCATCAACGTTACGTTGTGACGCTCGGTGTGAACAGGCCTTAAACAAGCCTCAAGAGCTACAACGATATGTAATATTTACAGGTGCCCACCAAGGAGAGAATGGATCGAGTGCGTGACAGAATGGAGCAGCGCTACTTACGAGTTCAAGGATTACAAGCCGGAGAAGGATTACATGTTCAGAGTCAAAGCTTACAACCAATACGGAACAAGTGATCCTTCCATGTCCACTCAACTCTTTGCTAAACCACGTAGGCATCTCTACCATGTTTTTTTTTTTAATTTTTGGGGGACATAAGTCCCTTTCGTGGGGCCACTGATACCCCTGTTTTGGACTTCTGGTGATGTCTGCACCTGGGTTTCAAAGCCAGGGTGGATGTCTTGCTTGCACACTTTCTTGCCTACATGCTAGACCTCAGATTCACCTCTGGTGTGACACATGCTGACTGTATAGAGGTCAGCATGGCAGCCGAGCCTTTTTGATCCACGTACCTTCAGACGTGTCTGCAAGCATTGGTAGAGGTTTGGGGCTACCGTCCGTGCCACAAGCAAAGCACTGTAAACCGTTCGGCCACTCCGGCTCGGCCGACTTTATGTGTACATGTGTCTCATTTACATTTATTTCAATGAATGGCAGAATTTTAAATCCAATTTTTTAGGCGATTAACTTTAAATAATTGCTCTTATAAAAGTAAATCAGGTCAAGTATCATGTTTTTCCATATTTTTTTCTTTTCCATTTAGAAAGTAGCAAAGAAATTTAAGAAGTACAGCAAGATTGCGATAGCAAAGATTGATGCTTTCATCAATGACTTGCCTCCTGCCTACAGAACAGACATCTTTCCTACAATATTCTTCGCAACAATGTAAGTAGATCTGCAGTTCGAACGAACGATCAAAATTATTA
The DNA here is from genome assembly GCA_038406175.1 of Haplosyllis leylae. Classification (NCBI taxonomy): domain Eukaryota; kingdom Metazoa; phylum Annelida; class Polychaeta; order Phyllodocida; family Syllidae; genus Haplosyllis; species Haplosyllis leylae. Next base: position 4,342 of record JBCAUG010727500.1, read on the forward strand.
CACTAAGCTCTCATTATAAACAAGTAAAACCATCAAAACGATTCTTGTTCTGGAAGCTTTCTTTACCCTTCTCGTTGCAAAAGAACTCGTCTCAAGTGGAACTCAGTAAAACTTATACCTTGACCCTTGTCCGACAGTCGACCTTCACCCCTAAGGTCAAGGGCACTCTCCCACATATAAGGCCATAAGGCACAGTTAACCAGACACTTCAGTATACAATCGGGTTTTTCACGGTAGGCAAATCGGACAGATCTGTCAGATCTGGCAGAAATAATATGCAATTTTTAAGAACAATTACCATTTAGAATTTAAATGTAAGGGTTATGTAATATTTCCAGTACTTGACAGATTGTGGATACATTGTCAAATAATCATCACAAATAACAGAAAGGAGTAGAAATCCACTTCAAAATCTGTCAGATGTGACAGATCTGTCTGAAATGCGTATCGTGAAAAACTAGAATAGTGTACAACAAACATACCCTGTAGTCTTGATCTTATAGATCTAAATGACAAAACACCTTAAATACACACACCTTGTTACTTTAAAGTGAAAGGCAACTTCATCCTTTTGAGGTTTCGAGGTTTTCACAAATCCACAAAATTAGGCAATGTTGGCAGGTTTGCCCTCTGTTTACTTCTACATATTTGCAGTTTCCTTCTTTATTCTAATCATATTGCCTTAGTAAATTGCCAAATTAGATATCACCGGCTATAAGAAGATTACATTTCAAGGCTGGATACTTCGGTGGTCAGTAGTTCAGAGTTTGTGAAAACCTCAAGTCTTGAATAAATTCAGATTTTTAGTATCTAATCTCCATCAAAAACCTAACACATTCTTTCGGTTCTGGCGTAAAAGAAATTTCTCTCACAGCAAATAGTTGATTGATAATAGAATTTGTGAATTTTGTCATGTTTTTCAGAGATTTGAAGGATGATCCGCTTCGTTACCATGGTGAAGCGGACTTTAATACTCTTTCACAATTTGTTAGTGATAATTCGCGAGTTCTAGTAAGTGATCTTTCTTAATTTTATAATAATTTTCATTTATCTTATTAAAATGTCTTCGGACTTAGAAGTTATAACCAAACACAATTTTTTTTATTGAATTTAACCTGGAGAGCATTGACGTTCACCATCAATGATGGCATAATTTTCACCGTTTAGACTTGTTTTCAGTTTTGTTTTTCTTTTATATTTCAGAAACAAAAAAAGAAGAAGGAGAAACCTAAAAATACTTAATTTTTATTGGGGTTTTTTTGTAAAGTACGGGTTAGATTCAAATTAAGGCACCACCTGCATTTTCACTGTTTTTCCTCAATTTCTGGTTTGCGGGAACAAAAATATGACTATGGAATGTGCATTCGGGCGATTATTACCGACCGCGTACGTAGTACGAGAGGAGGTAATGTTTTCACAGGTGTCTGTCTATTCACAGAGGGGGGTACTCAGTCCCAGCCAGGGGGGGGGGTACTCAGTCCCAGCCAGGTGGGTACTCAGTCCCAGCTGGGGGGCAGGGGGTACTCAGTCCCAGCCGGGGGAGAGGGTACTCAGTCCCAGCTGGGGGGGGGGGGGTACTCAATCCCAGCAGGGGAAGGGGGTACTCCGGATGAGTACCCCCAACAGGACTTTTCATGCCGTGGTCAGTATGCCTCTTGCGTTCACGCAGGAGGACTTTCTTGTTTCTATTGAAATCTAGATTTAAAATATTAAGAACATGGCATAGGAAAATTGTAATTTTCATACATTCAATAGAAATTGCCTCCTACATTCGAATTTTTTACACAGTAGGTTGACAACGTTGTATTTTTGCAAACGTTGTATTCTTACGTATTTGCAGATTCCATTTTTATTTGCACCTGTTGATGTTAGTAAATTTGAAATTTAAATTCAAAGGGTGTCCGAAAATTACATTTCAAGTTTGCATGGCCAAAGCAAAGTTGTCATTGTTGTACTGAGGAGAGTTTGTAAAAAAAAACTCTATTGGAAAATAATTCCTTTAAATATGCAAAATACACGATAAGCTTCTAAATCTTAATTTGGGTACCAAAATAATTCTCCACTCATGTCATGTTTTGCTCTTTAAAACCAAAATTAAAGAAAAAACATGGTAATGTGGAACGGACTATGATTTGAATCCGGCCTGTGAAAAGATTTTTGTTGTGGTTTAAATTTATATTGACATTAGTTAATTCGAACTTCTAGGGGATAACTAAGCATGGTGAACCTGTAATCTGGAATAAGCATGGTGAACCTGTAACCTGGAATAAGCATGGTCAACCTGTAATTTGGAATAAGCATGGTGAACTTGTAATCTGGAATAAGCATGGTGAACCTGTAATCTGGAATGCTATAAGCTAAATCAATTAATTGTTAATCTATTGGTAGAGTAAAGTATTTTTAGATACATAAATGTAATTCATAACAACCATTTGTAAGTTTTATGTCCTTTTTTAAAATATTCGGAGGAAATAACTCATTTTTAGATACCACTGACATCCCTGTTTTTGGACTTCTTGTGACGTCTTCCCTGGGTTGAAAATCAGAGTACATCCCTTTCTTGCATGCTTTCTCACTTGTGGTAGTCGTCAGATTCACCTCTGGTGCAAGACCTGCTAATTGTATAGAGGTCAGCATGGTATCTGAGCGTTTTTAACCATCATACTTGCAGATCATGTGTCCACAAACATTGGTGGGGTTTGAAACCATGATCTTGCATGCCACAGCAGAGCCCTGCAAACCTTTCGGTCACTCCGACAAGTTGGAAAGTAGGCTTCGTCCAGGACAGTCGTTAAAAGGTCGGGAAGAAATGATGTAATTTTTCTCTTTCAAAAGTAGTTATCTCACTTGATTTTTCACTACAAAAGGAGACATTCCTTTCATTTATACATTCACTGATACTATTGCTTTGACTTCAGGGTGACATGTCGTACTATAAATGTATTCTTTTCCTGTAAAATCAATAAGACTCTTAAATGTGAGAAAGAATGTGAACAGTTCTCGGCTATTTAACTCTGATCCTTGGGTTCACTTTGTTGCTTACAGGAATTTTGTCCTGGAAAATTAAAATATGATGAATATTGTACTTTTGTACTATAAATATATTCTATGCTTGAAAAAGCATTTAGAAATAAGAAAGAATGTGAACAATTTTGGCTATTTAACTCTGTTTCTAGGGTTCAATTCCTTGCTTGCAAGCAATTTCATCCCAGAAAATTAAAGTACTACATTGCTTAATGTCGTACATTTATATATTCTATCATTGCAAAATCGATTAAAACAAGAACGAGTGTAAAAAAAATGTTGGCTATTTATTTAACTCTTTGATTAGAACTAAGCAACGGAAGTTGTTGAACTACAGTTGTCAGCACTGGGGTACATTGCTGTTTTAGGTGAATATGAACGTACAAAATAAATTGATGCCAATTGATTTTACACCTCTTCCTTGCTCTGGAGTTCTGCACACGAATATACAGAGATGCAAAACTGTCCATCCAGGGCAAGCATCATCAGAATTTTGAACAAAAGGACTAATTCTCCAAATTACTTTCACTGAGTCCAAAAAATGGTCTGGTTACCAGAGGTATCTGGAAACAAATACATTCGTGTTTTTTCGTAATTTCCAGATCTGTTAGATCTGACATTTTGTTTGTTTGAGTGTTTGAGTTTAGGCTTCATTTTCTGCTACATATCTTGACTTATCAGTTCTTTTAGTATACATTATTAATTAGAGGTTTGAACAGCATATCCAACCAAATTTATAACTGACTGTAAAAAAATTTATAATGGGAAAATAGAAATGAAGTAACCGCCAGATCTGTCAAATTTGTGTTATCAGAATTATAGAAAAACTCGATTGCAAGTGTTAGTAATAATAAATGCACTTCCAATACTGCATCTCGGTAGATATTACACATTAAATAGATACCAACTCAGAGATATTAATGGAAATATCTTTTTACCACCACATTGAGGAATATATCTATTGCCAGATGTGTGGTGCCTCTGGTAACCTTACTACTTTTGGAGTTTGTCTCGATTCACTGAATCAACTATATGATGGAAAGCAATTTAGAGAAAACTTAGTTGTTCCCAAAAGAATTGTAAAAAGGAAAAAATGAAGCTTTCAAATCTAATGCTCTAGAAGTAGTTGTAAAATAGTTTAACTGTAAAATAGTAATAATTTTAATTTTTACACCAAAAGCTGGGATGTGTTCGATTGCTGTGAGAGCAACAAACATTATTTGTCATTTTGACAGTAAGTAATTAGGAAACATAAATAAAATGCAAACAACAACTTACCAGTATATTTTCCCATTTTCCATCTGGTCTCATTTTGAAAAATCAATAAAAGTTTTGAACAGACCTTTGAAGGTTTGTGCTGCGACACGCTCGATCGTGGGTTTGAACCCCACCAATGATTGTAGGTACTTTTGCGAGCATGTGGGTAGAAAAGACTCAGCTGCCATGAATGAATAGGGTTACCTCTTCATCAGAAGTCCAAAACAGGGGCATCAGTGGCCCCACAAAAAGGACTTACGTCTTCCAATTTTTTTTTAAAAAAAATAATGAAAATTTCTTAAAGATCAAATGACTACGCGAGGTTTTCACAAATACATAACATTGGCAATAGTGACATTATTACCATTTGTGTGTTCCCATACATTTGCAGTTTCCTTCTTTATTCTGATCATATTGCATTAGTAAATGCAAAGTTTGATATGACAGGGTATAAACGTATTAAATTTTAAGGTTGAATACATCAGTGGTCTAATAAATTGCAAATGCACAGCTAAAACACAAATGGCAACATTTCCATTCCTGTATTGCGGAGAGTTTGTGAAAACCTCGACTGCAAGAAGCATGTTGTTTATGAAAAATGATTCCAACATTGTGAATGTGATTCACAAGTTTGTGTCATGTATCTCTATGTTGTGAGAAATACAGATAAAGAAAATCTCACGAATTTTTGATGATTAATGTAATTAGAATTGCAGCAAATTTTAATATATCTGGGCGTTCAAAATAAATCAGAAAATTGCAAATACTGCACGTGACTGAAGAAAATACGTCATTTTGGGGTTGCCCTTCACTCCAAGGTGTTTCCTCGTTTGGTGTTCACCCATAAACGGTCACGATTCTAAATATAGTGTGAGTCGAATCTTACACACTTATTAGGGGCTCTCAATGTCTTTTTGATAAACTGCAAATGTTCGAATATTTGTTCTGAACATATTTCTTTCTTTCTTTGTATCTATCAAATTGAATGGAACATATGTACAGGCAACTTACAACAAATAAACATGGCGATACCTTACCCCTTCTGTCATTATTATGTCATGCAATTACAGTTACACAACTATGTACATTTGGTCACAACCCTTTCTTTATTTTGAGCGCAAAGTCGCATTTGTTCTGATCTTGAAGGGAACCACTAGGATTTCCCAAGTGGCGAAGAGGGAGAGCCACAACTCCGACGGCGGGGGTGCCAGCCTATTATTTGGCCATTTTCCTTCCCAGAAACTTCATGAAAATGAAAGGAATTGGACCCGGTGGGAGGGGAACACGCGTTCTGGTACCCCTTAGATCCGCTAATAGGATTATACATTTTAATGGGAATTGGGTGTGTGAATACAGCCATCACTTTAGACTTAATTTTTGGTCCAGAAATCAGTTCTATGAAACACCTATAAAGCCTCTTTTGAATTTAGCTGACACAGAAACACCTATCATGAAAGTCGTGGTTTAGAAACAGCTGATGTGAGAGAAAAAGATAAATGACCTACACCAAATAGGGTTTACAAACATCGTACTATGAGAGGTGGAAATACCTTTCTATGGAAAAATTCAGAAGTACAAATTCTTCTTCGCAATCTATCCAAACTAGATCCTAGATCCTCTAGGCAATCGAATCTATTTTCGATGGTAGAAAAGACACTTGTAACTTACACTCAGTACTAGAAATGAGCGAAAAAACTTTGTTTTGGGATGTTATGCATTTCCAGATGGATTAAATTTGGGTAAACAAGTCATTGCAACAACAATAAACGTAGGCAACTCTGATGCCTTCCTGACTGAGCTAAGTTGACATTTGGTCGTCAGGCTTAATTTTAGCAGCTTTCTAATGTCGTGCCCAAATGATTGTAGAAGTTCAAAAAGTGACATCGTGTATGAACAAACTTCAGTTGATGATCTCCAAAGTAACATGTAGCACAATTGGATAGGTAACATACTTCTAAACTTCAATGGTCAGTGTTGTGACTTCGATTCCCACAATAGGCAACTTTTTTGCTGAAACATTTGAAACCCTTCGATGTAAATTCAGACTTGAAATGTTAATTTCATCTTATCGTGAAAAAGTCGAATAAAGAGGGGAATTTGGACTTCGAGGTAAGAACAAAATATATGTGTAGTGGGTCTCCAAAAACTTCATGTTAAAAACCAGACTGGTGGGTAACAAAATTTTACTTTAAGGAAAAAATGTAAATTTAAATCCAGGCTAAACACATCAAATTTGATCTTATCGTGAAAAAATTTATCAAATCCCGTGCAAAAATACTCACAAAACTACTTACTTTAAATCAAATCCCAGTCAGTCAGTGAAGACATTACTGCTTTTTGCTAAAACAAATTGTTCCACACAACATAGTTTTCCCAGACCAAATATTTGTCTAGACGTTCAGTCACGGTGGACAGTCACACTTGACCGGACGTTCAGAATCTCTGACCTTTCACGGTGGATCGTGCGTGATGTGATGTAATCTTCGTCACATGCTCCCTTAAGGCCGTGGTCACATGCTCCCTTAAAGTCGTCACGAGATGCAAGGTCATCGGTTCAGCCCATAACTACTCACAGCATAAATACAGTGCTGGAACGCAAGCAATGCATCACAACCACTGAAGACAACCAGAGAAGAAACAACAAGAGAAGAAACACTCGAGAAACTTGGAAACATTTTGGAAAGACAACAAGTAAAAATCAACACTGAAGTCTATTTCACTGCTACTGCCAACAGGTATGTCAAAAATAGTTATTTTTTAGAAATGTGCTCAATTTATCTCATTATGGTGTACAAAAATTGAAGCTTTAAGAAAAACTTGGTGTCAAATTAAAATACATGGTAATGGCCTAAAACGAAATTGTTTTTGCTCAGTACACACATGAAACTTTAGTTTACAATTTAAACTTTCGATCTTGCAACGTTTACGACTACGTTATTTACATTTGATAATATTTTAAACCAAACAACCATTCATTGATCCGTGATTCTTAATTTTAGAAGAAGAATGTTGCTGTATTGTCTTCTACTCGTCCCTCTGGTGGCAGTTCACGGATTGACTGACCAGGAGAAAGCGGAGTTCTTAATCCCGTCGGGTCCTGCAGACTGCATGAACCAGGTGTCCCTGGAACCCGCTACCCCTAACCGTGACGGACGCCCTCGAATTCGTATCCAGAGCAACGGCGTTCCACCTCTTGCTCCCGGTCATTTCTGGCAAGAAGTAAGTAGCCCTTAAAGACATCCATTGCCTTTCGCAAGTGTTACTTCTGCAGTATTTTCACAAAGAAAAATAGATTTTTCTTAGGACGATAGACAAATTACACTTGAAAGGGCCCACAATGCAAGTTCTGATAACGATGTTTAAAAAATGAATGAGTTTTTTATTCATGGATTTGTCTATTTCAATTCAGAAACCAAAAACTCAAAGAATCAATTTTTATCAGAAAAACAAGAAAGTCCTCCTGCGTGAACGCAATAGGCATAATGACCACGGCGTAGCAAGTCCCGGGGGTGTACCCCTGATGAGTGGAGGGGGGGGGGGGGGGGGGGGGGGGGGGGGGGGGGGGG
>JBCAUG010727511.1:0-12187 GCA_038406175.1 Haplosyllis leylae
TTCTGATTTCATTCACCCCGGGGGGGGGGGGGGGGTGACTGAAATCGAGCCGTCCTGAAAACATTTCGCCGGTTTTGGAACGGGATTTTCCCCTATAACTCAAAATTAAAACGCATGGCTAGTCCAAACAGTTAATTTGAAGAAAAAGTTTATGCATTGCTGAATGTGTTAATTAAAATATTTTTATTTAAAGTCTTTACTTAAAGAAAATTGGCATTCAAGTACTCTAACTGTAAAATGCTCAATCCAATATTTTGTTATTGTATGGAACAAAAGGTTAAATCATAAATGAAATGAATCAATATGTGACAAATCCATCCATGTCATCAATATGTCAAGAAATTAAGTATTTTCTCCATGCAAAATTAACCGTGTGTATAGCTCAGGTGCGTGTATCAAAAGAGATGGTCAAATCCTTCGGTTTCAGTCTCAGTTTAGTCAGTTTAGTTCAGTCATTTTAGTCAGTTATGCTGTCACAAATGCTTGTTTTTGGTAATCTTTGCCCAAAAAAGGTCATCTTTACCCAGACAAAGGTAATCTTCATTCAGAAAAAGGTAATCTTTGCCTAAAAATTGTCATCTTAGTCAGATGTCAATTATGTCAATTTAGGAAAGATTATGTTCTCACCAACTATTTGAATCAAAATGACACATGTATAACACATGTATAATTTGTATTAGTATAATTTACAAATATAGTATGGAAAAGTTATGAATTTTGTGCCTTTTTTAAACTGAACTGAACTGAGTAAACTAAACTGAACTGAACTGACTAAACTCAGACTGAAACTGAAGGATTTGACACACTCGTATCAAAATGTTTCACTTCAAATAATTAATTTTATCTCATCAGGAGAGCATTTTAAATTAAATTATTTTCAAAAACCAAAGTTGTTCCAGAAATCAGTGATATCTCGGACTTGACGGCACTTATTTTTGGTAAACATTTTCCAAAAAAAAAGAGTATTGAAATTAAACAGATTTGGCCGAGGCTGATGCCCCTTATTTCGTTAATGAAAATATGTAGGGTTTTGCAAGATCTAGTTTGCTCAATACTCAAGAAAGGCCTGCCATGATTATCACTGTGATTGCTACAAATGGTTGCAAGTAAATAAGCTTTATTAAAAGAAAGTATGGATACCATAGGCATTTATCACCCCACCACATTTCAAATTTATTCAAAATGCCAAAAGAATTTTATTCATGAAAGATCTGAATATAAAAATAATTCCTTGATTAAATTATAGGAGGTACGAAACCTGTTGGCTGCCTCTTCTGGACAAGAGGGGTCGAGGTTCAGATGGGAAAACATTAATTCCTCCCGTAGACGTGGCATGGATCTGGCATATTCATAAATTGGCCCCACTGAAATACCACGAAGACTGTACAAGGATATTAGGTAAGTCGTTTACATGTTTAAGCTCATGTACCGTGCCCGTGTCCATCAAAGTCAACGTCAAAATGCCTTTGGCATGGTCTATCTAGAACGCATTATGATGCTGTCAAAATGTTCATCATTGACACAGTGCTAAACCTTAACACATTCTACAGCGCTGGTGAAGAAAATGTGAGTGTACCACAAATAGATGAACGGAGAAAGTGGAATAAGAGATATTAACGTTTGAACCTTTTGCCAAACAGGAATGCGTGTCATGTGAACGATATAATACAGCAGAAGCTAAATTTTGGTCATGTCCTAAAATGTTGTATGAACATTAAACATATTGGCCCCTATTTTTTTGAGGGGGGGGGGTCATCCCTAAATCCAACAAAGCAACGACGCAACTAAAGAATACTGTATCGTCCTCAGGCTCCACTTTGAACGATCTGACAACCTTGACTTCTGGTCGCCTCAAGGGAGATGCGTCCATACAAAAATGGCACCAACTATTTCCAACTGAACCGTTTGATGTCGAGGATTTCAGTACTGTTGAACTGGACATTAAATATGAACAGAAGAGTGGATACAACCTGATAGCAGCCGCAGAGAGACAAAGAGAATTCTACTACAATGTCTCACTACCGCATTATAGGAACGAAGATTTTCTGCGTACTGCAGTGGACAGGTATTTTAAACATGTTATATTGTATCGTTTCGTTACATTGACTTTGGCCATTTTTGACCAGCATTCTGTTGGCAAGGGGAAAGGGTGGGTCCCCAGTTCGAGTCCTACCAATGCTTACACTGTCCCCTAACTTAATGGGCTTCCCGTGCATTACTACCATATTGTTGTCGATACAAGGAAACTATATTTCAGATACAAGGATTTCATGAAATTAAAGAAGATGCACCCCAGACAGTTCTTGGTTCCGATGTACGACATTGATCTAGTCTGGCACACACATCAACTAATGGCCACAACCTACAAGGAAGATAACATTGCTTATTTCGGTACGTTTCTATTTACAAACTCACAAGGTGAATTAACCATGATATTTGACATGGAATTACGCATGCTATACAAAAACCATAAACGTTCTGGTTTATGATCTGCCTTTTTTATGCCGGCAGCAAGAGATTTGGCAGGTCAAGAAAAAGAATTATTGCATCGTATCAAAAGTATGCATGGGAGCTCAATCCCAGATTCTGAACCGAGGTAGACATTACAGGAATCCAAAAAGCAACGCAACACAAAGGATTATTATCCTCCCAAACATTAAAAGAAAAAGTTTCACACAACAGCTTCTGGAGTTAAATGGAAAGCTAAAATTTAGTTATATTAAACTTGTTAAATCAAGTTATACTCAATAAAACAACCTATCTAGCTTTTGTATCCTTCATTTAATGTCTTTCGATGAAGAAATAAACCAACAAGCCTAGAAAATGAAATCTTATCTTGATGTACTTAAGGACCACAAACTTCGTAATATTCAACATTCGTCTTGCTTACAGGTCACATAATCCACCACGATGACTCTACAACTGACAGATCTGAAGGTTCACAAAGAAACACAGACGAAATGAGTACTAAACGACTTTGGTTGGCAACGTACGGTTCTCCATTGGCGGTCCCAGGTAAATCACTCAAATGTAATGTTTTCGTGACAAAACAGATTGGTTTTGGTAAATTTGAATTGATATATCAGACACAAATTTAAATTTTCAATCAATATTTCGCTTAAGGAACCATGTACAGAGGCAAATCAACCAGAGGAAGGATGAACGACTTTGATATGGATAAGTACGGAAACACTTTGAATCATAAGTGCAACGTCAGAATCGATGAGATTGAATTCAACAGCTCCACCAAACTCGACGGAAAGATAGCGGCTGGTTTGGTGGTATTTGTTAATGGAAGTCAGAATTACAAATTATCCGACCTGGGATATTTCAAAACCAAGTCCGGTCATTACGTCTGGAATAGAGACACGGTTGCTGTGTACAAGATGTTGCCCGTTCACGTCGAGGCCTACGTGTCGGATGAAATCAGAGTCAAGATTACGCTGACACAAACGAAGGGAATTCCTTTCATCAACAAGGAACGGAAGGCTATTCACTCGTAAGTAAAAAATAAAAAAGAGATTTAGATCTACACATGCAAGGGATAAGTACGGTAGTGGCTTGCCCCAGCGGCTCAGTTGGTTTTGTCGCCTGGTCAACTAGACTACCTGGTTTATAATGAAATATTTATCATGCACAAGCGATGAAGTAAGATAAAGAGGACTGATTTCCTCAAACAACTTTTTGAAAAAAATGTTTTTGTGCAAACGCTCAGGGACATGGGCTAGCCACACTATGGCATCTAAAACCATGTGGGAGACGAAAACAGGCATCCAAGTTCTCCTGGATTGACACTGGTACCAATAAGATGTGAACAGAACAAAAAACTCTTCAAATACCATAAAGGTTTAACTATTTATTGATTTTAAAGACCAAAACAAGTTGAAATGACAGAGTTAGAAATTTGGAATATATTACCCAATCTAAATTTTTCCCTTCTCACTGGCGGACCTAAAATTAACTGAAATGACAAAAATGACATTGTGTCATTGACCCAATTGCTGGCACATACATAAATGATGTCATGACAACATTCTTGTGTAAACAAATTGCCACTAATAATGCAGGTTAAAGTAGGCCTACTTATCATAAAACTGGAAATGTTTTTAACTCATGTTAAGGGCAAGGACAGGATGTTAAGCTGACTCTATGAGCCAGCAATATATTGGTTATTAAGTACCGTGAATGAATGAGACTGTTTATGGACATTCACACAGCCTGCACACATGCACAACTGTCAAAATTCACAGAATTACAGCATCTTAGATATGAATCTACCAAAAGACACTTAAATACATGACAATATACTACAAAATGATTCAAATTAAGCAATAACCATGTGAACAAGCAATGATCCTCACCTCCCCAGAGACCAGGTTCCACCCTCAGCCAAGGCCAGTTTGTGGAGTCCCTTGAGTACACCACAGAAGGAGACTCCAGGACATGACTAAAAATAGACAATTAAATGACTGTGAACAAATGAGTAACTAGATTGATGTGAATTTTGTACTTAGAAATGGAGCCAAAGTGATGCAACATACAAAATGGCACAAAATACCCTAAAAATACTCAATTTTAACCTGGAATGCTTGCTTGTGTGAATATTAGATTAGACTTAGTACAGAGAATGCCAATATTCACACGAAACTAAGCATTTCACAGGGAATACCAAAACTACACAAAATGACAGAAATAACCAAATTTTCACTTAAATTGACTGAATGGTACACAAGCAACAAATATTGGATCAAAAGAGTAACAAAATACCACAAAAATACCTGTAATTTTAGTGATTTTCCCTTGAAATTGCTGGAATTTAGAAGTTGGCCATGTTGACTATTGGACTGACTATTTCAAACTGAGCCTTAACTAACCAGTGGACCATACCATTCAGAAAGACTGAAATCCCTGGGGTGAGCCAGGTTCACATAAATCCCTCAGAATTAAAGAATGTAGGAGCATTTCCCTTGAAATTACATGTAGAAAGTCCTGCCAAAGCACCATATCGAAAGGACCTGGTCATCCCTGGACCACACACTTCATTGGTTTTGCCCAGAAAGCCACAGGGTGGTGGATCTTTAAGACTTGAGGATGCCTGGTTCACCGTTACATTTGAGTAAAATTATTCTTTAGGTTGTTTTGCAGTTAACTACAGGTGCTAATGGTTGACCTGTGCTGATGATTTTTAAGACTGTAACCGTTTTAACATATAATTTTTTGTTCAGTTTCAGCATTGATTTGAGTGAAATAGTGAAGAAACAATTTGAGATTTACAGAACTAAAGGCGAAAAAGATAAAACTGTGACGGTTGATTGCGACCTGACACCACAAAGGAAATTTAAACTGTTGTGTTGCATTGAAGATGTAAGTCATCATATTATCGAATAATATCTTACTGTATGGCCATGGACGAAGTAGTCGTTCAAGACACCAAAAGAGGACAAAGAGAGAATACACGTAATTTATATTTCCTTGAAAACCATTAGTTCTAACCCTAAAAAGCCCGTGTGTACTATGCTGATAATATGGATAAATATTTTCAAGATATGCTTAAATATACGGCTTCACTGGTCAAAGGAAACTGCGTAAACTTTCGTGTTTTCACTCACAGTTCAGACAGTTAGACTCAAAGATGAAGGTAAAGCAAGATCAACAGTTTGAGACGATGGAGTTCGGCAAGGATTACAAGGAGGTATGGGGCCCCGTACCACTGCATCACCTCACAGCTAGAGACATAAGAAATCATCCAGATGTGAGGGTCGCTCATCAGAAGTGAGTTCGTTTCATTCCATTTCGAAATAAACTAAAAGGCAAAAAATTACATGTTTCCGAGTACATCGCAAAGTCCAATTCTATTTTCTGTTATTTAGAATTCGTGAAGAGACTGCCGTCTACTCACAAGCGGAGCGACTTATCTTCTGTCTGTAATGGTTGTGGCCACTTAAGAAGTTTAAAAAATTTAAAAAGACAAAATGTGTTTCAGGCCATTTAGAGCGACTTTGATTTTTGACCCCCCCCTCTATAACATCAGATTTGGCTTGATACATATTCGAACCCAAAAATAAATTTTAAAAATTAGTTAGATTTCTTTTTACAATGCCTTTTCAAATTAAAATTTTCAAAATTTCAAAACTAAAATGTAATTTATTTCAAATCATAACCACTAGAATGCAAACAAACTCAAATACGGTGCAACACAATGATCATCAGCATTCTTATTGAAATTAAGGTCTTCCATGATTATTTTCAAAGAAAAGGTACCTATCTTTGAATAAAACTAATTTGTTTTTTAACGTTTCTTCTTTTAAACGATCAGTGTGTGCAGCACATCCAATGAGAGGGAAATTATTGTGACCAGTCGCGTTATCCATTCACTGCCACTCAAGATGTCAGCCATCCAGATTTTCCAGGACTCCAAGATGGTGGCAATCTCGCATCTGATTGGTCTGGATCAGTTGCCAAAGCAGCCTGAAGTCGGGGTGATTGTCTGAATCATTTTCAAACAAAAAAAAACATGATTTTTTTTCTTCTTAGCACAAATTAGTATCTATTTCACCCACTAAATTTCATGAGCTAAAATACACTGATATATTATTTACTTCCTTACTTCTCCTAATTACCAGTAACTTTAAGTGGATCCTAATTTTAATCCACACTCCGTGTTCACCACATATTCCTTGATCTTATATCCATATTATAGCATCTTTTAGCCATGAGTTAATGTGTATTTACCACATTTTGTTTATAGCTTTTAGAAAGAATCCGTAAACACCACAACCCGAACCAGTTAAAAACAGGATGTCTTGATACCAAACGTGGAGACAGGGCAATGCTAATCAGGAACAACCAAGGAGACTGGGGGTTGGTCACTGGCTTCTGGGAAGGATACAAAAAGGCAGAAAAAGGTACTTCACGGACAGAATAACCCTTAACAAAAATTAGTCGATAACTATCAGTCTCAGTGACAAAAATATGGCGAAAAGTATTTCTTTAAGCTGAATTTGAGACTAACGAAAACAGACGTTGTCATTAACAGAATCATTTGTCATACTGACAAATTTTTGTAGCTGAATTGTTTTTATTTCATCTGCAGGTTATAACTACAAGAAGAAGGCAAATTATTTGAAGAACCCAGGAAACTCTGGTTGGCTTCGACTGAAATTCATAGATTTAGCAAATTCTGCAAACCCGAAAGAGGAAACTACCACATTTTACAGCAAAATCACTGACAATTCAACCAGAAAAATGTCCGTCAGTTTAGGAGACATGGAGCTTACCATGTGGCAGGGCGGGCAAATAAAGGTAAAAACTTCTACTTCTTGAAAAACATTAAACTGAAAGCTTAAGCATCGAATGTGATTACTCAATAATTGGCTGGCAAAAACTGCTTAAGATCTTACAGATATCAAATGTTAGATTTGAGAGTTGTATTGAGCTATCTTAAAGTGAGGTCATGTATGTTTTTTCTGTTTGCCACAGTTGGAAGAAGGCTGCAAGCACATTCCAGAGAACATCGCTTTGGCGTTGAGTGTGATCACTCTGTTCGTACTGTGTGAACCGAGGAATAAAATCACCATCACCTCAATGACTGAACGCATGGGCTACCGATCAAGCAAATACAAACCAAATCCGGGTATGAATAATAATTTAGATGAGACATTTGTCATTCTTAATTATTATCCATTTCAAAAACTTAAGATAACAGCCAGGCATAGTAACCAACGAATTGATAGTTTCAAAGAGCGCCATTGATGGAACCAAATCCGGCAGCTCGTTAAAAAAAATTCATCATCAAAGCTTAAGTTCTAAGGAGAGAAAAGAAACTCACTTTTCCCAAATTTCTCATAAGTACTCAGGGTGTTCCAAGAACAGCCATTAATCTCAGTGAATGGCAACTTAGTCGAGAAATATTGTTACTTTGCAGGAAGCAAGACGTACGTCAACTACTACAAATACGAGGATCCTTACCGCTGTCCTTATTTCATTTATTTTGGCTATGATGAAGAAATTCCATCCAATAGTCATTTCTACATGTACTCCAAATACCGAAAGAAGAAGCAAATTGCGGGTAATGACAGTGGCGATGACGACGACGATTTTGGCGGAGGTGATGCCGCAGATGACAACGCCGTCGCCGATACCTGTCATGGCGGCTCAGACATCATGGACTTGTACAATCCTTGTACCAGTGATACAACCAAAGGTTTGTTTACCAACTTTAATGTACGCGTCTACTCTAGATAGATTTGTTTAATTCTGACAGTCACGTTCTAGTACATCACATGTTATTGCAGGAAACTCAGAAAGTAGCGGCTACGTTGGAGAGGATCTTGTAGATGTAGAAATCTACACATCCACCGGTAACAGGTAAATAGATCAAATGATAAATGTAATGTAATCTACCAAATGTAGTATGTAGATTTGGTGACGGATATATCAGGAGGACGAATAAACTCTTGCACTTGTCGCAGTTACATTGAAAGGAGTTTTGCTGTCCATGTCTGATTTATTTTAAGCGAACACGGTATAAAAGTTCGTTTCCATCATACATTTTAAAGTTTTATTTCTAATACTTAGCGGAGACGGTTTGAGTGGAAGCGGAAGCGACACAGGATACAGCAGTAGCAGCAGCTCGGAAGGTGGTGGATCCTCTTGTGGATCAAGCTGTGCGAGTTGCAGAGCTTCCTGTGCAACCAGCTCTTCTGTAGGAGGTGGATCCAGTTGTGCATCCAGTTCCAGCGGCGGCGGCGGCGGCGGCTCTAGTTGTGGATCTAGCTGCGGTTCCAGCTGTGGATCTAGTTGTGGATCCTCCTGTGGATCATCCGACTGAAGATATCTCAGAAATCTTTGGTTTAGTTTAAGTAATATGCTTTGAAATCAACAATATTATTACTAAAATGATAACACACATATAAAGATAATTTTGTAAGGACTATATAAGACTGAAATTGTAAGGTTCTGTCTGTATGTACGTCACACTTTGGGTCGATTGCTTGTTGGGAAATGACGTCATTCCCAAAGTAAAAGTAGGCGCGTGGTTGGTTATATGTCGGGTTTAGTCGCCTCAACAAATTGTCAATTGTAATGAAGGTACACAAGTAAAGGAAAATTAATAAGTTTCTTTGTTCAGACAGTTTCCAAACTGGAAAATACGCCATTAATGCATTTGACTTTACTTTATGCTTGAAACCTATAGTAGGAACCTTCAGCAAAAAATGAAATCAATCTTCGGTATGTGTACTCCAAGGAACAGATTTCTAAAGGAATGTTTGAGTCACATAACGTTTGAAGCTGTGGTTATCTCACCACTATTTTGGTGCTGGTTAGACAAAAAATGACTGTGATAGATTTTGTAGATTTGATGCAACTGAAGACTCTAAGTAAGATTGCACTACATTTTTACATAATAGATCTATATTGTAAGTGAAGGGTATTAGTAAGAAATCTCTGGCACTGTACATGGGCATAATTGTCATTTTACATCATAATCTTAGCTTTATTTTATATTATAATTTTGCCCTGAAGTCCAAATGTAAAGCTTTTACAATTCAATTATTGCAATATATTTTAGTAATTATAGGCTATGTAAGTGGGAAAATGCTTTCAAATAAATTGAGTCTTAACTCTGTTATGTACTGCTTGAAGCCGTCATGAAATAGGACGTTTCGAGTTTTAATTCCTTGAAGTCCTCAAAATAAATCAGCCGATCAAGAAACCCGGCTGATCCACATGCTACAAGAACAATGTCGTTTCTGTATTATGGGCCGCTCTTGGAAATGTGTTAAACTACTGTTGCAATCTAAAGGCTCATCATTTAAGAAGTTTGACTTGAAAAAACCCTTACATTTACGGCAAATGAAAACATTATGAATCAATGTCCAGTTGAAAACAGGTTTACCGGTAACAAAGAAATATCAGTCAAGATCACACCCTTTTTTGGGTACACCTTTGTATAGGCCGGTGAAACGTTTTCAGTCGCCCCTCCCCCCACTCGTACACCCTGGGGGCGTACAAAATCAGAAATGTCTGTTTTCAATCACCCCCCGGGGCATACCAACTTTGATTTCAATCAGCCCCCTCCCTTCTGATGGTTAACCAGATTGCTGGTCTGCCGCTGATGATTGACTGTAAACTTGATAAAACTTACAGTCAGTGGTAGCACTTTTACAGTCGGTGATGCATTTTTTACAGTTGGTGATGAAAGTTACAGGCACTGTCCAGTGTGTACCAATGGAAGTTTCATCACCGACTGTAAAAAGTGTCATTGCCAACTGTAAAAGTGCTACCACTGACTGTAAGTTTTGTCAACCTTTAAAGTTGAGGTTGCCGCAATCAATTTAACCATCACAATGGGGGGGGGGTACAAAAATGGAGGGGGGAGGTAAATGAAAACGTTACACCAGATATCTACACTACTAGGTGCTACAGTTCCATCTCTGAAACCAAAGGAGATGTAACAATTTAAGAAGGACTATTTTTTTTCAAATAAAATTTTTGGATACTCTTTTTCATCCCCTCTTTTGGTAAAGATCTCCCTTTACAGATCTGTCGTTAAGCTCAGTCATACCAAGCATGCTGTTTGTTTTAATTTGACTGAAATACTGCATTTATTTTAACGGAATGTTTTAGAAAAACTTGTTTCAAAACTATTTCCTGCGATGTCTAAATTCAAGACAATTAAAGCTGATCAGGTTGTGCATCTCCTAGAAATGTTAAAAATATTTAATGATGCTACACACCTGCATCAGTTACTGGTCAGTAATTCAAGTGGAATATGCAATCATTGGCCAAATATCCAACAATAAACTATACTGGAATTGGCAGCAACAAAATGGCTAAATTTATTGATTACTAAATATTAGTGGACACATTTGTATTTGTAGTTGAAATATAATGTAAATACAAGTGACATTTTTCCTATTGATATTCTATAAAAAATCATGAAGTCCGAAGAAATTGTCAGCGCTTGGTCCGCATGTAAAATTGAATACGACCCGTGATAATGCTCATTGTCAACAATAATTATGCCAATGAAATATATGGTCATTTCACCATTACGAAATGTACTTCAACTGAACTGGAACACAGCCAGTGTAACCATAGCGCGGCGGCAGCCGCATGATCAATCAAATAAACAAGGAACAAGGATTGTCACTTGCCGGGGGCTGCGGAAATTATCTCTTTTACAAGTTAGTATGCATGTTGTGTGTCACATTTCTAATAATTAAAATCATGCAAAATATCTGTGTAATTGAGGAATGCAGTTCAGTAAAATATGGGCGATCTGAAAATATAGACGAACAATTGCATAACACCAGTATGCATCACGCTTCACTGAACGGGAATAACGTCAGAAATGTTCCAAAGTCATTTGCAGAAAAACAAATTTTCGTGTGTAACTTCAACCATACAGAATGTATGCAGAGAATGTTCTTCAACTTGAAAAAAAAACTTATTTTTTTGTGATAATTTCTTGAAATATCACACGAAGTTAAGATGGACCTGCTTGATTTATAGAATTTTGACAATTAACAACGACAATTTCGATGAAGATGTAACTTAAAATCAGAAGAATGTTCATTCATTTAAGTAATTATATCTGCAGCACTTACATTTTGACATCTAAAGCAGTGTATAAAGTTACAAAAAGTTTCAAATTTGAGAAAAGTGGAGATTATCATTGATTTCAATGGAAATTTGGTTCATTTTTGTGGTGTAATTACTCAATTATGGCTGGTGACTGTTCCTCAAACTTTCACAGATATCTTAAATTCTCCAAATGACTGCTGTAAAGTTGCAAAATGTATGTTGTGAAGAGCTACCTTAAGTAGACGCTAGATAAAAAGTTTTTATCACGTGTAGATCTAAATAAATAAGTGAAACATGAATTCCTCTCAGTCGAAGACCTACTGTCATAGTGTATATTTCAAGGTCTAATTCAAAAATACTGTTTCTGGCAAGACTTCTCTCTATTTTTCTGTTATACTGTTACCATTGACAGTACTGTTTCAAATCTCTTAGTTTTGGTTCCCAATCATTTAATT
Source organism: Haplosyllis leylae (assembly GCA_038406175.1). Taxonomy (NCBI): domain Eukaryota; kingdom Metazoa; phylum Annelida; class Polychaeta; order Phyllodocida; family Syllidae; genus Haplosyllis; species Haplosyllis leylae. The sequence continues at coordinate 12,045 of JBCAUG010727511.1, forward strand.
AGCCTTAATTAGCCTTAATTAGTGTGTGATGGGGTACCAACTGCTCAAAAGTGAGGATGATCCAATTTGCCTCAGTTTCAGATATGATGTCATTCCAGGAATTCCCCTGGGAATTCTGGCCAATCAGGAGTGATTTGCGACAG
>JBCAUG010727522.1:0-12185 GCA_038406175.1 Haplosyllis leylae
CGACACTAATCCGTCTTATGCAATTGTGTTTCGCATTTTCGCATTGAAGTTCTATTAAGATGTGTTAGAGAATTGATGGTGCGAAAATGCGAAAGGTATAATTGCATTACAGTGACAAGATCCTGTCAAGGAGGAAAAAACTCTTTACAATTTTTAAAGGAAGCTCGTCCAAATAAAATTAATTTTCCCGTTTTAACGAAGCTGTGCCTCAACTGAGAAATCTAGAATACTGCGTATGAATGAACAACTGACCACACAATAATGACTTCCAAGTACATCCACACCCGGTACGAGTTTTGTTCTTATATTTTTATTTCATGTTTTATTAACTTAAAATAAAGGCCAATGTCACAAAGCTACAGGTGTTTGTGCTCCCTCAATTGTGTGGTCATGCATTAATTGAGGGAGGGCAGCATGCCGGGAGCAGCCTGGTCATTTACCCACGAGCTGCCAAACTAGTAACATCTAATTCCCGCTCACCCACGCCCAATTTTAATATGTGTAAAGGGGTAGGGTGTGGTTAGTGCATCACCTGCTGCATTTTTGGACTTGTATACTGTATTGTTCATTATTTAATTGCTATTCGCGTCTACTTTAAAAATGTGTGTGTTGTACAGTACGAGTTTTGTTCTTATATGTTTTATTTTCAAAGTTAAAATAAAGGCCAATGTCACAAAGCTACAGGTGTTTGTGCTCCCTCAATTATTTGCAATGGCGTGGACTATTGCGACTTTTTTTGCATTGGCGATTACCCATTTTTTGCTATCGTGATTCTTTACTCCACATGAAAATTCGCACAAGTCCAACTAATCGCAGGTATAAGTGGACCCTATGTCTGGGTGGTCCGATAATCGACTTTTATGGGAAACATAAAACAAATACATTACACATACCTGTAGAGACCAATCCAATCTTTAGGTGTGGGCACCAAATTTGGCGTAATTGTGTAAGCACAAACTATGTTTGCTTCAGTTGTGTATGTCTCCAGAATATTGTGAAATATTACTTGTGCAAAATCTGATCGTTCAAATCTGGCCTCCGAAGTGGTCGGATCGATTTCTATTCGTTCAAAATCCGCCATATTTAGATCTATAATTGAAAAATACTTTTCTGATTCCAGTTAGGAATAACTTGTGAATAACCATCTTACCGCTTTCGTCTGAAATGACATTGTCTATATCTATCGGCATAAGTAATACAGTTAAATCTAGGTCTGTGATTCAAAGTCACATCGCAATGAATAGGTAGGAAAGCCAATTTCAGCCGTATGAGTCATATAAGTATATATCACAATGAAAGAACTTTGCACTGTTAAAGTACCAACATATGTGATGATAAAGACGGTTCATTGAGTAAGAGAAATACAGTCTGGTTTGCACCAGGAAATATAGGTCTACATAGCAACAGTTTTCATGGTGAACTAGATCTACTATGACGTCAGATTGCTGAACTAATTTGATGACGTTGCGTTACGCTTGTGCCCAAAAAAGGTCATGGGTCGTTTTTTCACCAGGACAACCACATCACCCAAGACGTCGATCTCAAACAGTACTTGGCATTTTTTCTCAAATTTCTGTTGTCTGAACAGAATCGGTCAGCTGGTTCTCGAGGTCTTGCACAAATCGTAGATCTAGATCTTGATTTAAATCGTACGCAATCCAGAACAACTCATCAGTGCTATTTCATAGATCAAGAACACGTATTATATTCTGATTAGTAACCACTGCCAATCGCTAAATTACCATCGTTAGGGGTAACATAACTACTGGCCAGTGTAGGAAATTACGTCAGAGCCAGCTAAGACGTTTGTTTATGAAAATGGCTGCCAGTATTTATCAACAGAAGCCATGTTGAAAACTGTCAAACACAAGGCAAAAAGTTGGCAACGATTTGTCGAATTGTCAGAAAGATTCGGACATTGATACACACCACTGATAAGTCTCCAAATCCTGAGTGTCTTTCTGCCAGAATATTGGCGTTTGAAAAGTTTATTTAACTTCCAACAATGACGCACAATATTAAATGACACTGTGCAGTAGCCCGAGTTGCTGGCCTTGTGGTGCGCACGCATATGACCTGCAACAATAGTATTACAGTACCGCCAAAAAGCAAGAAGAAGCGCTTTCACGTGGGAATTCGGAGTTTTTGACAGGAGCAAATTGGCTGTTTGCAGGTACTTAACTTGAATGAAAATTGCCATTTTTTGTAAACAAGAAAATACTGAATATGTTTGAAGTTCCAGGAACGGCAATAAATGTTTTAATTGCTAAATTCAAAGGAATTCGGAGGACAGTAGATCTAATTCCAAAATGGCGAGGGTTCACGTGAAAAGTTGTGCTGTGTGCTGCGTTTGTTTGCCCTTAGTTGTACTTGCCATCAAGTTTGTCGTTGGTGCCACTTGGTAAATCAGAGCTTTGAAGCCATTAACATGGAGTAAAATGTGACTGTACGTTACTTGTATTTTGTCGTGCTGTCTAGCATGATCATGTTCAAAAATAAAGTAGATCTAGGTCACACATGCAACCACATTTTAGATGCTGTTTACCCCTTTGCAAAGCTTGGTGAATGAAAATGTGTCTCTTTCTTGTCGCTTATCTTTGTCCTTGTAGAAATACAAGACATCAGTTTTATACCGGAATTCCGTGTCCAATATCAAAAGTACTACTGTAAGTAGATCTAGGTATACGCCGTTCATACTATACGGTAGTTTTATGATAAAAAGGTATTTTCGATGTGAATTATTTTCTATCAAGATTTTTTCGCGTGTTAGTACTCCGAACGGTTTTAAATTTCATGTGAATATAATTTGCGAGGACCTGTTGGCTTAGATCACTGGTTCTGGCCAATTGCACCTTCCGACCTGTTATCTTGGTCACCGGTCATGCTCCAGTGACTTTTCTTAACTGCGGCATCAATTGCCTCTTCAAAGTAATCACGCAGGTGCAGACGCTCTCGTTTCGTCTCAGTGAGTTGATAAAATTTGGTATTTTGGTCAGTTCAAGGAATTGAAAAGCACTTGTCAAGATTTCCTTTTCAATAGCTTTTCAGGTTACAGTGTCACGGCAACCAAGTCTGAATTAGCCATGCATGCTTTTGTATGAGATAGCGTTTCAACGCTGTGGAACCCTTAACTATGTCACTTTAAATGGTGCATCAATTTAAAGTTGTGCTATTTAATTTCTTTACGTCAAGAGGTCTGAAGTTTACAAGGGCTCGTATTTATGTTGTGCAGGTGGAACAAATTGGATTCTTGAGGCGTTTTCACCCATTTCATAGATTTTGGACAAATAATTTTTATGGAAAAGTTTACAAACGAAAATCGAGGGGAATCAGAATTGTTGATATGATTGTAGAAACTCTGAACTAAGGAATACATATTTGCCGAAGAATTGGAGTGTCGAATTATACATCATAAGCAGCAAATAAATAATTTTTCAAAAAAGGAAAATAAAAATGAAAGCATTAACTGTAAACTGCAGGTGCTTCAACCAGAATGAGCATAACAATAATTTGAGATGGGGAAAAAACGGAAAAACAGGTCTTCTGTTGTTGGTGGTGATTCCTCGGCTGATAACAGCAATAGGGTAAGTTAATTTTTTATGCTAAACAGAATGAATTGGTTTGTTCAAATTTCAAATACACACGGTCTTTTATTTCAACAACCTGCCGAGATTGATCAATGCGTGTTACGGTTGATCTCCTGAAATCAATTTCAATGTTGAATCCTTGTTATTTTAATAATATATTTTAAATGAATGAAATACAGATCAGGTTTATTGAAAATTCAAATAGTGGAAAATAAGATAAAATTTATATTATTGATAAACATTTGCTTCGAGTTTTAAACCGCAGTGTAATGAACCATCCTGGCAAACCTTGTTGCTATCTGATATACTTAAACATTGATGCAAGCGGTGAAGTGTGAAATTAATATATTCGAAGCATTCAAGCCTGAATTGAAATAGAATTTTTGTGGTGTGGAAAATAGGTTTTTGCTTCGAGCACATTCGAATCACCCCGCGACACTGGTCCTATTGACGTTATTGAAAAAAAAAAATGTCTGAAATATTTTTGGCAGTAGGCCATGGGTATGTAATATGGAGAGCTTCTTATGGAATTATTCAATTAACTAGGGGACCCCTGCAGGATCTGATGTGGAAGCATCCGAGACAGCAACTCCGCCTTCCAAGAGACAGAAACAACAAGATTTATCACCAGCGTCAGCAAAAAAAGTAATTGTATTTACCCGTGCTTTGTGATAGGCAAGACTTTACTGTTATTTAGCTGTGAACACGGAAATAATTACACCAGAGTTATTGCTAATGTTTCTGTGGAAATTGATACTGGAAGAGAAGTTGAAGTTATACCTGCATCGTGATATCTCTGTTTGAAAATGCAAATGCCCTTGAATTACTTTTAGCCAAATAGTCAGAAAAGCTCTGAAGAATTATGTGAGGAATTCGGATTGAAGAATGTTCACCTGGAGTTCACTGAGGCAGATTACTTAAACCTCACAAACTATGGGCTCTTCGTGCGTATGGTTCGACCTCAGGTGCAACAGGTAAGAACAATAGTTGAATCTCCCGAGAAAATCAACCTGACTTTCAAAGTTTGAAACAGGAGCAACAATTATCCCGGAAACTGGCAACAGTGGCCGCACAAAAGAAGTCGTAAAAGTATCTCATAATCTGGTGAAAATTCATGTGACATCCTCTCTTTATTATCATATTTCATAACCACAGGCGAATCCCAAAATCGTCTCCGGGTACATGTCAAAGTTGATGGAAGCCAAATGGCGAGAATTCCGAGAAGGAAATCCACTGACGAAGAAACGTTTAGAAATTGAAGCAAAGAAAAAAGAAGCAGAAGAAGAACAACGAAGAATTGAAGAGCAGAAAAAATTGGAAGATGCTAGGTAGTATTTTGATCCAACAGATGTCACACTGCGTAATAGAAAATGTTTATTATCCATTTTTAAAATGAAATTATACAATCATTGTTCATCAGAAAGCCAACACGAGAAATAGCCCGGAAACAGTACACAGAGGAAGATAGTGAGGAAACGGAGGAAGATGACGAAATGCTTCTCACTAAGAAACCGTCAAGGCGTGCAACGGCGAAGAAAAACGTAAGCACTCTTCTGCCCCAAACTTTCTGCCTGTATTAAAATTACCCTTGTGCAATTATTTTCGGTCAGATCTTCCCCCAGATGTACTAGAAAGGTAGTTTAATAGTTGCTTTATTTTGATCCACTTCCTTATTTAATGTCAGTATTGTCAATTGTCCAGTATTTCAGGTCAAAGTGGTTTGAGTGATAATATGCGTTTTTACACTTCTAAAATGCAGAATTCTCCTTTTTTGGAGGTAAATTTGTAGAACTCAAATTTGGCTGTTACATAAATAGTTTCATAAAAAATGTCTTTATAGTTCTTAATAGATCTCGATCCATTTGATAGACAGGTTACCAATACTTTGGCTGCTTTATTGGAATTGCAACTGAAACTGTGAATTATAATAATCACTGATTTTGGCATTTGTTTCTTTTTGACCACCAATTCCATGCACAGTTAATGATAAAGCCTAACAAGACGATGATTCCTCTGGAAAATATCAGAATCACATATTGTTACTTTTTAGTCGCGCCTGCTGCTGAGCAGAGCAACTTATCTTCTCAGTATGGTGTCTGTTTGCTTGCTTGAATGTTGACACCAGATGGCTCGTGAGACTAATTTCAAATATTGACGCCAGATGGCTCATGAGACTAATTTCAAATATTAACACTAGATGGCTCTCCTTGATTAATGACATCACACATTACTTACAATAACTCAATATATTTCATATCACATAGTTCTATGTAACAATTTAGTATTACTTAGTATCTATTACTTTAAATAACTTAGTGCAGGTGCGACACAATGCTGGTAGGCATTCTTGTTTATTTGTAAATCTAAATTCTCATTAAGATCCCCTGCTTTCATGGACTGGACCTTCTGGTGCCATCAAATTTAATTCTATGAATAGGCAATGAACAAAGTCACCCAAAGTGTTTACTTCAATTCTCATTTTTCGGTATTTAGAATGTCGATGAGGACAGTGAAGAGGAAGTTATGCCAAAGAAAAAGGATCGAAGAAGTAGGGTAAAAACTGCAATGGAAGAGCTGGAATCAGAGACAGAAGATGATGTGCCAAGAGGAAGGTCACGACGATCCAGCCCAGGAAGGACCTCGGCTAAGAGCAGTCCCGGGAGAAGTTCGAAAGCTTCAGGTAGGTTCCCTATAGCAGAAGGTAGCAAGAGGCTGTTAACATTGAACATCAGCGTTTACGTCTGTGATGAAGCATGTAGTACCTATGGTATTTTCATGTTCAGCCTTAAGTGATATCAATGTGCCACAGATGCAGGCTCTGTGCAGATACTAAAAGGAGAATGTACCTAAATTAGGAGCTAAACTTTGATTTACCTCAATCATACGTCAATATTTTTTTAGGATGAACGGATATTCCGTTCAGTTGAATTACAGTCCCGAGTAGTACGATTTAAATCACAGCACTTAGCATGTCAACGAATAACCAATGAAACATTCCCTCTGTAGCGCCTGCCAGTGAAGAAGAAACCGATGATTCGAAAACTGAAATAGACGAAGTAGACTCTGAAGAAGATGAGCCAAGAAGGGCAAAGAAGCCAAAGAAAGGCGGTCTGGTCATAAGATTAACCCCATTGGCGAAGAAAAGAAAAGGCAAGAAGGTGAGTGTAACCCAGAAGTGTTCATTCACAGTTGCTTGTTCTTAATCTCATTATCTGGCGGAATTCACTTTGGGCCTTTTAATTAAATACATCCGAGCCATATGTCTTAATTTATGTTTGCATGTTCGTTCATTTTGTGGATTATTTTCAAGAAAAGTCTTGGGTCAAGTTGAACAATTTTAATGGGAGGTATGGTCAAAAACCTACTACATCGTTCCATTGTTTCAGAAAAAATATTTTGTTGTTAAGTAACAAAGAGTATTTGACTATTTTCAGAAGTTTTTCAACAGTGATTCGGATGATAGTCAAGAAAGACGAACAAGCTCCGCCAAAGCATCGGACGAATCAGAAGAGGAAATACGTCTTTCATCACGAGGCAGGAAAACTGCTAAAAAGCCAAAATACGTTGATGAGTCAGTAAGTCAGTTTCAAAGTATTACTTGCAGACTTCCCATCAGTGTGTGAAGATTTAAATTTGAAATTCTTTTAAATAAAATAAAGGATTGCCCTCTTTTTAGGATGAAGATACTGATACAACCAGCAAACGTAAGCGAAAGAAAAAGGTTTGTTCTTTTCCCACTTGCAACTTGAAAATGTCTCATTGAATTGAAACAGAAACCTCTCCCGCCAAAAATCCAGCGGCTAATTTCATAAATAACCTTCATTTTACCAATCAGAAGGACAGCAGTGATGATGATTATGGAGGTACTGAAGATACCAGTCAGTCTGACGATGATTTTATTGACGATGATGATGATGATTTGCTATCGAATGATGATGATGAAGAATATGGCAAAAGGAAGACAAGAAGTGAGCGCAAGAAGCGTCGGCAAAAAGCGGCACAGAAACTGAAAAATGAAAAACCAGCCATTCCAGGAGAAAGAAAAAGTGCGCGAAGTCGCCAGAATAATGTATCGGTATGTGTCGGAACACTTCTCATTTCGTTAGTTTTCAGGGTTTCTACCGCTTCTGGAAATCAGGGAAAATTGGAAAGCATTTTGTCCAGTCAGGGAAAAGTCGGGGAATTTGGCAATTTTTTTTTTTAAAAATCAGGAAATTTTGATCACCCAATATTTTTAATATTTTATACTGTATTAGGGCTTTACCCGTTACAATGTACTTTTGGGACAACTTTGGCTTTACAATAAGGATACTTTTATTCTTAATAAATGCAGAATGATTAGCTTAGGTTGTGGATATGTGCTTTTTGTTCATACACACACAAACACAGTAATAAGTGTATGCCATTTAAAAAATACATATTATTCAAATGTGTCTGGAAAAAGGCCGAATATTCTGGGAAAATCAGGGAATTCCGTCAGGTACAAAATATAGAAACCATGAGTTTTCCATACATTGGTAAATGTTTGGTTAATCCACAATGTGTTATTTTTGTGAGTAAGAAAATTATTTCCTCCAGTATGTGATTGCAATATTTAATCATGTACGTAAACACTGTCTGCAATTTGGGATTTAAATAGATACTCAACAGGCGCAACGAATTGAAAGTTTGGTGGTAGTGTGGAGGGGTGTCAGACCCAGTCTTGGCTCAGATTACATCTATCATGACTAGATCTAACACTCGCTCACAATGCCGATCCCTATCAACAGAGACGACCTGTATTGCAGGTGCAAGCTTTTGAGAGGGAAAAACCAACAAATTTCTGAAGAATATTTTGAGTTTTACATAGAATTGTTTTCACCATGACCAGATGTCACGTATTACAACAGTTGACGGAATTTTGGAATTTGACATCTTGTGTTTGGAAGCATTATTTCAAAGCAATTGAATGAGGTGTGGGATTAGCAATGTATGTTGATGGGTGTTAGTTCAGTCCATGATTTACTTAAGTCCATGACTAGATTAACACTCGTCTACATGTGTTGTTTCCAAATCAGCAGCATCAAAATGTTCTCCAAGCACAAATTTTTAATTCAGTAGGAAAATAGAATGCAGGGGAAAAACACTGGACGCTAGAGCCTTGAAACTTATTCGGTGGTTGAACTACAGCATGATGAAGGATATTCAGCAAGACATATTTTTGACGCTGGTGTTAATGGGTGTTAGTCAAGTCCATGTTTATTATTATTCATGACTAGATTAACACTCATTAATAATGGCGACTTAAACTCGATTTTACAACCCATGTATGGACGGATAGAATGTAAATATTCATTCATGTACATTCGTAACTTATTGGCTGTTTCACAATAGAATTCGTGATTTTCTAACTGGTTTCGTGGTGAATGGGTATACGTTCAGTCCATGTATTTCAGTGCATCATGACTAGATGTATACTCATCCAGTATGAAGTACCAATGACAAAATACAAAAATAATTTCCTTGTATGAATCTCAACAAACCTTAATTTCTTTGTTTTACGTACAATGGGCCAAATAGTGTATTTCCTGGGATATCATCTGTTAAATTATGCATTGTGTATTACAAGTAATTTTCTACGGCTCATGTGAATGGGTAAAAGTCCAGTCCATGTTTCTATCTAAATGTCATGACTAGATTTATACTCATTCGTGTGTGCATGTTTTATTTACCTATTGGCAGATATTGTGGCAAAATTATAGTCACTGAAAAAGTGTTGAATTAGGGTAATGAATGGAGAAAATGACCCGCACAATACGAAGAACAATGGGAATTCAAACCACTACGGAAATGTCGGGAATGAAGACTTCCATTCATCCTGATGCTGATCGTACGTAACGAAATGACGTGGTGATGGTATTTGCCAGAGATGATGGGTACACGTCACAGTCCATGCTGAATGTTCGCATCCATGACTAGATGTATACTCATCAACTTTGTCCAAACACATGCTGCCAAATCCCGATGTGCATGGGGAACATGAAATTTTGTCTTTGCAATTTGGGAATAAATTGCCCCACTGGAAAAACGTACTGAAGGAAAACAGTTGGTTGTTGTGTATGGGTGTCAGATCCAGTCCATGTTGAATGGACATGTCATGACTAGATCTAACACTCATCCATTATACTGACCAATACAACACTCGTATATGAGAACAAATTGTCGCAGCTACATCCACGGGAAACAATTTTTGCTCTTCCAGAACTTAACAGTATCGTATTGGATGCTTGCAAACGTGTAATATTGCATTTGAGGCTTGGCCTTCCTTCCGTTCTTGTACACCCCATCAATGATATCTTCAGTCGCGTCGTCTCAAGAGCGGAGAGACTATGGTGTCTGTGCCTGCGTTAGTACGGTTGCTTGCATGTGTGCACTCTGCAATTTTTTTCTGTTTTCAAAAATGTCATCAAAATTCACACATCTCTTCATCTACCTATTCTGTCATCTCTTTCAACTCTGTATCTGAATTTGTCTCGTCATCTACCTACCTAAAGCAAAGTTACAATTAAAGTAAATCACAGGGTAGCCGAATCCTACCCCTGAAGTAAGATTTTTAGAAAATTATATGAGGTTAAAGATAAGCAATTTTAATAAATGAAGACTTCACTAATCCAATTTTAACACTGCTATGCCTTTAACGGCAACTTGATAAAAGTTGAAGGGGAACTTCCATGGTAAAATCGCAGAGGGTATAGTAGCAAAAACCAAAATAAAGTAGCGTACGCGTTCGAAATTTACTTTTTACATTTGCAGTATGAGTTCCAAAGTGACCGTGCGTTCGAAAAGATGCTCAGGACAGACAGGAAGCAGCTTGAGGAAGAGAAGAGGAGGAAGGAAGAGAAACGAGCAAACCGCATGGAAATTGTGGGAAAGAAAGGAAATTGGCAAGACGATAAAGTAGACTCCGGAGAGGAGGTGAGAATACTGTCAAAATAATTTCACTTCTTTTCAAAAATAGGCGCATAAAACGAAAGTGGTAGTTTCCGTTGTTCGGAAAAGAAATTGAAATGAACGTCAAAGACAGGATGGGATGATTCCACGACACCACCGGATTTATTACAGCAATTTCGTCTGGCAACAATGATGTTGGTGCTGTGTGTGGGGGTCAGATCCAGTCCATGCTTACAAGCGTACATGTCATGACTAGATCTAACACTCATCCGCAATGCTGACCTGATCAACAACCCGCGTGCCTGCCGAAGGTGACTCAAAATTCTTCATAATCAAGAAGGATGAACACTTATCAGGTTTCATTATTCCATAATATTACAAGATTTTATTCGGATAGATTTAAAAATTTTGTGGATATATTGATTTAAAAAAATGCAAAATAGTACAGAAATACTGATAAGTAGTTACATGAACTGAAATCTGATGATTTCACGGTGTACCCACAAATTAAACCACAGTTTTATCATCGATCATACGTTCATACACATTTATCGTACATCATACGTTTATATTCAAATAAAATAGTTTGTCTTGCATTTTTGGGACTTTTAATTTTTTTTCAGAGTGATCACTATTGGTATTGTGAGATCTGTAAAGACGGGGGTGACTTGTTACTGTGTGATACCTGTCCCAAGTCGTACCATACTATGTGTCTGAGAGTAAAGGAAGAAGATCTTCCGGAAGGAGAGTGGAAATGCCCTGTTTGTGTGAGTTCATAGTGTCGTTAACCTGTGGCAAATCGGAAAGTTAAAAGTTTACAAGCCTTTTCGTTGCAATGACTAAAAGTCCTCCTGCATGACCTGCAAGAGGCGTACCACCCGCAGTCCTGGACGGGGGCGACCTTTATCCTGGTTTCCCCCCCCCCCCCCGCCCCTTTGAACGGACAAACAAACTGGGAAACATTACCTTATTACCTTCCCTCGTACTTCGTACGCGGGCGGTAAAAATCACAGGCCCATCTTTTGGTGATAAACAGAAGTTTATTTGGGGTTGGCTGTGAACGGCTAAAGATGCATATTTTCTGACATCCTTTCAGAAAGGAGAAGAGCTACCGGAACCCATAGTTGAAGTGGACGATTATCATGATCAATGGTGTCGTTTCTGTCGAGACGGAGGTGATGTTATTCTGTGTGATTTCTGTGACCTCGTTTATCACAAGGAATGTTTGAACCCACCTCTTGAAACAATTCCGGAGGATGAGTGGAAGTGTCCAGTTTGCGAGGTACAAGCCAGATATCAATATGAACATGGGGTTGAATTGGGAATATTACTTATTTTGAGAGTTGCCTGTTCAAATGTCAAAACTTCAGAATTAAAAACATATAAAACTCTGCATTTTTTCCTTCCAGATGAAAGAAAATCGTTTGAAAAACAAAATTGAAAAGATCCTCACATGGAGGTGGTCTCATCAGTTGAAGGGTCAGGACGAAGTAGATCACACCATGAGTCCTGAGAAGAGAAAAAGAGTAAGTGTTGCTTTCCTGTTTTAAACCTGGAAAAAATGCTTATTAGCTTAGGAACTGACCATCGTAGTTTTTAGGTGGTTTAAGTTTACACTTAAACCACCTTATAGGATCACGGATGGCAACTTCTTTTCGGCAATTTGGG
>JBCAUG010727533.1:0-26711 GCA_038406175.1 Haplosyllis leylae
GGAGCGAAGGGGAGCGAAGGGGAGCGAAGGCAAACGAGCCACCTGCATGTGAAACTTTCACTGCCTGATATTTTTTTTAAGTGTCTCACTTTCAACGAATACGCGTTTCTACTCAACACACGCCTACTTAAAATATTCCTCGCTAGATGTTACTTGTTCCTCTTCTGCTGCCTTGATGGCCTCGGACAGACTGTTGTAGATATATGAGAAACATCCCGTGTCGTTACATGCCTGTCGCTCCTTATCAAATTGCTGCACATATGTAGCGTTGAAGCAGGTTCTGTTCACCCAAGTGCCATTGTTGTTTTCACATGGTTCTGCTTCTCCCTTGGAATAGCACTCTGCATTGAGTAAAAAGGAGAATCCTTCACCATTTTCACCATGCAGGAAATGTGTTTGAAATATCGGGACATCCTACAATTATAGTCCACGGAAGGTCAGCCTCAAAGCGACTTTTCAGATTCGGAAATAGTATTTTATCATTGGGAGAAAATTGTGCATGGGTCGCCAACCAATCAGTGGACTACCGCGCTACAATTCTAATCATTATTAGTCTAAATTCTGCAAAGGTGTGAAACAGGGTATTCAATTGGCCTGTATTCGACGGTGTCGGAATGCACAAGAAAACTCCTAATGGATTGTTATGGCTGGACAAAAAATAATGTCTGTACTTGAAATAAATATTTCACATAACCATCATTATAAAACTATTTACGGGCAGTCAGAACTGAGTGTAGGGTGCAGAGAGTCGGGATCATCGTCAATGGAGAAACACTCTGGAGGGCATACTGTAAAGTTGAAATCCATAACACTCAGTGGGAAGTTCGGAAGTTCCCCATTTCAAGACTGACAACATGTACAGTATAATACGATATTGGACATTATTCAGAATAACTCCAATATAAACATATCTAAAAAGGAATATCCATCACTAGCAATGAACAACAAAACTTCTTTTTAGGACATTGTATAGATGCAATGGATTTTTTGGTGATGGCACCATTATTTTGTTTTGGCAATTCAACACATGGAAGGGTGGCTTTTATGATACTGGGGTAAAAAATTATGAAAAATATTTCAATCTGTTTATTTTTGAAAAATTAATACAGCTAACCTTAAATTAACATAGCTAATAGAATATTCAAAATACATGGGTTCTGGAATAATCACCCATGCATTCTGAAAGGATTTTTCCACCAAACACCTATAAGGCCAACAATTTTGACACTGTCCTAAAAGTAAATCCATCATGGTCTAATTTTAAACTCAGATGGTGCCAACCGTATATTTTACGTTCTTGTTCATTTCTTGTAATGAATTCATAACTTTGACAAGCAGGCTTACTATTGGTGTTGAAATCGTGGCCACAGCCGTCCCACGGTAATGTTTTCTGGAATGAAGCGAAGAAGTAGTAGAGCGACCAGGCTATAATCATGTTGTAGTAAATGCATCCAATAAATGATATCAGTACCATGCCAATTCCAACACCTGAATAGAATTTTAAAACATTCAGTTTCACATGTATTCAAATCTGTATTCTGTTACACTTTCTATTTGAAATTGCATAATGTCAGTTTTATTGGAATTTTACAGATGTGTGTGTGTCCTGTGCGGACGTACTGACGTAGATTCCTTTTTGATGTACTGACGCACCTTTTAACCGTAGATCTCTTAACGTGTTGAGACAAAAAAGTCCGTTAATTGAAAAAAAAAACATCAAGAAATGAAAGAGCAATCCCATGAATCCCATCTCATACATTTACAATGTTAAATTCACAGAAAATAAATTTAGCACATTTTCATTTAGACAATACTGAAAAATTAGTGTTATTTAGTTTTCATTCCAAGTTCTTTATCTTGAATCATGGCGGCCATTTCTGTCATTCGTATTGTTGCCATCCAAGGTGGCCAAGAAAATGTTCAAGTTTAAGATTGACCCAATCTTAGTAGTGTTTATTTTTCATTGAAAGTCTCTTTTTTGAATGGTAGAGCCACGACAGCCACCTTTGGGATTTCTGGTCAAGGCTGCCATGCTTGTCAGAAGCCTTACCTTTAAACAATGGTGCGATATCCCAGACAGTACCTGGCCCAGACTCAGACCACTGACCAACGAGAAGCTCGATAAAGAAGGTGGGAAGCCCCACAAAGGTCAACATGACCACGTAGGGTATCAAGAAGGCACCTAACAACATACATTAGAAGAATAATATGGTTGAAATAAAAGTGATAAACCAAACTTGAATTTGGTCCACACGGCTTGATTGTTCTCCATTGGATTCCAGATATGATTATCTTATGATTACGCTGAATCTGACTATAAATGTTTTAATATTTGAAAATGAAAGCAAGAAACACCAGGCCAACCTCCTCCATTGATGAAGCACATGTAAGGAAACCTCCAGACGTTGCCCAGTCCAACAGCGTAGCCGAGACATGACAGTATGAACTCGACCGGGTTACTCCACTTGCCTCGCTCATCATCACCCTCAATCTCCACACCTTTCTCAACCGAGGGCGACACCTCCTGTAAAACCAATGTGCATTGTGCAGGTGGGTTGGAAATTACATTGTTCTAATGTTAAACGTCGACATTCCACCGCAAAATTCAACCGCGGCTTATTTATCAGAATGGTATGCTGCACCCCTGTATAAATCTCAGGCTGATTGTTAGTACAGAACAACAAATATGTTGAATTTGCTAACAATTGTCGGGTTTTAGACATTTTTATATGAATAAACAAGTTTCATTTATTACAAAATTACTATTACTACATTTCTAGAAATTATCGGAAAACGCGTTTTGGCAATTATTGAATAAGATTCTTTGCCCGTGCAATTTTGTGTTGATTGTGAATAGATTTTAGCTATCCGTGTAGACAATTGGACCACCGAATTTCCGAAAACAAGTATGAACATTTCTTACCAGCTTTCCCTTTTTCTTTTTCATTTTTTAAAAATTAAACCCCTCGACTATCTAATATTTAAGCCATAATATCCATTTGTTCTTCCTATCTGTCCTGTTTCAGTACAATGTAGGATCATACCGTTTTGGCTTCTGATGATTTGCAATAAACATATTTACTGTAAACCCCGTAAGCAAATAGATACTCCGTATAAACATCGACAAATGGTCATGTCACACATAGAAATACGATATATGCTGAATATATCAAGCCACTATGATCCATGTACAAAGGCAGCACGCCAAAATGCTTTCGTCCATTCTGTTGTTTCGGATTATATTATAACCTCACAACAAATTTCTAAATTCTATTATCAAAGCCCAAATAGAATACATTTAAATATATATACCCGCACGCACTCTTGTCAAGGGTGCAAACAAAACTTAAATTTGGATCCTCCACCACATGAGTTGAATTTATACATAAATACTAAAAACCAGACATATTTCCATCTCAAAAGGTCAACCAAACCTACCAAGCAGTTTAACACACAACCTGTATTTTTTTCAAAAACAGTTTTTTTGTTTACAAGAAATGTTTTCTTATTTCCGGGATGTCAAAGGTTCTGACTTAGCCTTTACAATGGCAGTCCATGGGAAAATATATTTCGAATCATGAATAAACAACCAATTAATATATTTTGAAACATGAACAAAAAAAACAATAATACATTTATCTCAAAAATCATAACATGCAATTACATTTTGTATTTATCTGGCTTATTGCCTCGTGTGCTGTTTGAAAGATGTAACATCATGATGTCAGAGCCGTCTCCAAACACGCTAACTTGACTCGCATCTCTGGTATGAAATGAAAATGGACGGTATTATTTTTAAGGTAAATGTATTGTTGTATTCATGATGTTGTCCATCAGTGTGTATTGTGGCCTGATGTCCCAACTCATTCAGCCCGGTTGGGTCCGTGGGAACGTGGGAAGAAGAAAATCCATTTAAATCCAGTTCCATCCGTTGCATGGTATGATTATGGATTGGAAAATTAGGTGTAAACACACCATTTATAAATATAATGGTAAAATACCTAAAGCGCATCATTATGCAGGCAAAGACTCCTGCGAGAGGCATAGATCTTCTTTAATATCCGTCACGATTAAATGTAGTTGTAAAATACGTTGATTATCACATAGAAAAGCGAAACCTTGAATCTGATAATTATAGTATCGCACAATTTTAATTATGTGCTATGTCAAACTGTTAAGAATAGGCTACTTTAAGGATGCTTGTAGGGAGATTTGGAATTTAAGACGTATTATCATATTTAGAAGCACACAAGGTGTGAGGTTGATCATTTGTGTTCAGTTTATGGTTGAATCAATGCTCATTGTAGACTAAAAATTCAGTTTCACTGGCAATTTGAGTAAAATGGGGATTTTCCATATTGAAGAAGTGATTAATCAGGATATAGGCCAATGAAAGTTACTTCTTTTATGTTGTGCATTTGACGTGTGCGGAATGAGGATGGAATCTGATCAATATTTTGATGATATGTCTTGGTTGGCACAGAAATCAGTTGGTGTTAACATTCCTAATTTTAAGATTAAGTGTTGAAAACAGTGCATTACTAGAAAAGTGAGGTCGCGTAAGCAAGGTTACATGTAAACAAATGAGCGTCATCTTTTATTGAAGTTCACTTATGTGACCATATATGTTGTGCACCCAGAGATGTAGGAGGTCCACCTCTGAGTACACTAACAACTCACACCTTTCGATGAGGCAATGGCCCCAGATACACAGGGCTCACCTCCACCGAGGTGAAGCTGGTCTTGAGTGGAGACCAACTCTTAGCTCTGCTGAAAACGGAGGTGGAATCGCCAAGCACAACATATATGGGCATCCAAAGAAAGGTGTGTCTGGAACAAAGCATTTCTATTGGGTTCAACCTATTTGTTTACCCTGCAGAGGCACCATCTACATATGTTCATTAAAAGAAGGCAATCAATAGGAATAGCTAGTAATGGGTGCTGTTGGTGAAAGTTTGATAGACCAAAATGTGGTTCAGCTTGAGGAGTGTAATGACTCTAAACATACAACAATGTGACTGTGGGATTTTTTTTTCTGAACAGGAAATAGACAGAGTAAGTTCAATTTATTTTAAATACAGTATAGTTTTACTAGATAATGGTTGAATGTGGAAAGATTATTGAAAAATTGTGTTTTTGTAGTGATGTTGATAAAATGGTGATGGAGTCACAAATTGCTGAGAAGGAAAGGCGAATGTAAATGAATTCATTGATGTTGGTCCAATAGTTAGTGCAGGATGTAGTGTAAAGAGAAAGAGAGTATAAAATACCTAAAAAGGATGTGATGATTGAAAAAGCAAGTAAAAAGAAATTTGCTTCTTAACACCAGAGGAAGATGTTGGGATGTACAAGGAGTAGAGAACACAAGTGATATGTTGGTATTGTGAATGCCAAACTGGATATGTCAATAACTTGAATGCTTATGATCTGGCATATTCATTGCACTAGCAGATCTGGGGGGGGGCTGGCCCCCTGACCCCCAGATTTAGAGGCCCCAGTGTATAATTTAAGAGCTAAAGAATGAATTTTAGGGCCCAAATTTTATATTTTTTCAAAAAAAATTTCATCCTTGCTTCACTCAGCATAAATATTATCTCTCTTTCACATTCTTCTAGTCTCACTCTGCTCATCATTTCATTTCATCTTCTTATGTACATACTTCTACATTATATGGACCCATAACCTATCTTGTCTGTCAAAGTTGAAGTAAATTATTTTTGCATATATTATTACACAAAAAATGTCTAAGAATTAATAATTTTTCTGATGTAATATTGTTTTGAAATTTCAACAAAAAGTGCTCAGGGTGGTATGAAGATACATATTTTGAAGTTAAAAATGCAGTAGCTTCTGGGGCCCCAAGTGACCAAAAGACCACTGATATACAAACTAATGTGTCTGCAAAATTAACCAAAAGAAGATATTTGTCAAAATGACCAGAATTTTTTATATTGAAATAGATATTTTGTAATGTGCCTACAAATGCAAGTTTAAAATTTGAAGAACAAGTGCCAGGAAAAGTGGGAGAATACACATTTGACAGTTGAAAATGCAAAAGCTTCTGGGGCCCTCAGTGGGCCCCAGACCCCTGGCTTACATACAAATGTGTCTACAAATTAAATGAAAACAACAAATAAGACTCTTGATTTTCTCATTTTAAGGAATGGAATGTTGCATTTGTCAAAATGGCCAGAATTTTTTATGTTGAAATATATATTTTTATAATATATCCACATAAATGTACATTAAACAAATTGGAAAAAAGGTAGCAGGAAAAGAGCAAGAATGCATATTTGACTGGACCCTGGCCAATATTGGCCCACCTTGTAGTGGCAGATCTAGGATTTTCCACATAGGGGGCCAAACTCAAAGGTGGGGGTACCAACCTATTATTTGACCAAATGTTTCCTGAAAACTGCATAAAATGAAAGAATTTAGACCCAGAGGGGGCACCACTGTGTTGCTTGCCTGACTCTGCTTTACTATGTCAGCAAAATCTCAGTATCAATTTCTGGGCCCCCTTGACCAAATCCTGGATCCGTTACTGCATTGTCTCATTTCATCAGAGAAATTGAAAAACTGGATGGAAATAAATATGCCGCTAACACTCTTAGGGAGATTGTGATAAAGATTTTATTCCATACTATTTTTACCAATAATTAGTACTAAGTATTTATTCATTACTAGAAATAAACAAGAGTGTGAAAAATACTGTTGGTGCCACCTGAATTTAAAATTAGATTGTGATGGATATACTGTAAAGACAGTGTCAAAATTGTAAGCCTCATAGACATCTGCTTGGAAAAATCCTTTCATATTTTATGAGTGAATATTACCAGGCCCAATTATCCAATATTTCAAATGTGCTATTAGCTATGTTGATTTAAAGTTAACTATATTAACTAACATAGTTTGAAATATTTTTCATCAATTTTTATCAAGTACCATAAAGGCCAACCTTCCATATGTGGTCAATTACTAAAACAAATAACAGTGCCATCAACAGTTAATCCATCGCAAATATACAATGGCCTAAAATGAAGTTTTTTCATTCATTGCTGGTAATAATTGCTTTACCTATACTTAATGCTCAGTATTCACAAACAAATTTTAATGATATAAAGCTAGCCACCAAGTAAAGTTAGTTTATTATGATAAGATGACCTTAGATGTCTAGTGGACCCACTTGTTCTCTACTATCATGCTAAATTTCACCCTTTTGTCTGTGTAAAGCTGTGGAATACTTTTTAAAGTAATGACTACTCATAGGCATTTTCACAAGAAGTCAAATGAGCCAATACTCTAGTAGTTTTCTTCGAATGCTTTTTATAAATTTTGAAACATTGCTTTTTTTCTTCCTTGTTTTTCATCTAACCGTTTTTCCATGTTTTTCTCTTGAATACTAACTCACTCTAGTATTTCTTTGTGTTTATATTCGTGTTTTCGCCACATTGTGCATTGAGTAATTTTGATCTATGTAAATAACACGGACACGAACAACACGCTCGCTGCACATTCAATATATTTGTTCATCAGATTGAATCCTTAAAGTGGCCGTATCCTGCTCGAGAACCCTTATCCTGAGGTTACTCTTTTTTAACTTTATCTCCAAATTACAATCGATCAACCAAATTGTAAACCCTGTCATTACTAGAAATTATCTGAAGTAAGTTAGCGAATTGTTTTCGGTACTCCTCAGACCAGGATTTTTCATCAAGTTTTTAATGAGCCAACTGGTAGAGTGCACAAAGTACACAGCCAGTTGCTAGGGGAGTCGTCAGGTAGCCGTGTTGAACTTTCTTGTCAAGAATTACTTTTTAAATTCAGATTGAACAAAGTCCCAGTGATCTGAAAAAGATGCTGCTGACTCTCTTCGTTTGTAAATATGAGTCTTGAATCGATCTTGACTAGAGTATATGATTGTGAGACTCAAATGCTGGAACTGTGCAGAATTTTTTTATTTCGCGCATAAAAGGATCCGAGTGCAGCCTGTCTGTACACACAGATGAAATCGTTGCAAAATTAAATCAACACATCGGATGGACCATTGCGAGATTTCTCTTGCATAGTAGTTAGATGCTTTGACGAGTGGTGAAGGCTCAAACCTTGTTCACACCGATATTGCTGCATGAAAGGTGCCACAACCATACAGTCTTCATAAAATCAAATGAAATCATAGAAACTTTCCTGGAGTGAAACTAAGTGAACTTTGCTTGAGACCTAACATCATCCGCAACATCCTAGCCATATCACAGCATTTGAAGAAAAAAATAATAACTGAGATCTCCTTACATGTTTGAAATATTTGCAGACATTTGAAAATATCATAAAAAAGTCTGATTGACGACCATTGTAAAACTTTAGACAGCATTTTTGACGAGAAAAAGATTTACTGATTTTATTGTAGTTTGTGCAATTTATCACACTTCGGCTAATTAAGGACTAAGTTCAAAAGCATTGCGCCCACTTGGCTTCAGTTTTGCAGTGTAAAATAGAATTATATTTAAAACCATTCAACATTTAGAAAAACAAAACAAATTCCTATTTTAAGATTACTTACAGTAGCAAAAATTTCCTAATGAACATACATAATATCCTAACTAATATAGATCTAATATATTTCAAAACATTCTTACCTTTTTGTTTCCCATTGTGAGATAGTCTGATGTCCGTTCAGCTTTACCCTGTGTCCACCGCTGATTAATTACTGATGTCAATAAAATTCATCAAGCAATCACTCAATGCTACCCATGTGTAAAATTACATGACACTAACGTCACACTGAACAAATATGACCAGTATCTGCAAAGCCACCATTTTACATGGTGTATCAAAATGCAGATATTTGAAAGTTAACAGCAAAAGCCTGTTTCAATCTGCGAAGGACACTACATCATTGACCTGTTGAAATATATTCTTCGTCACGAGGTCTTTGGGATAAAAGTAGTTATCTTTATTTAATTAAACGTGTGATACAAGTGTAACTTGTAAAAACTTATGAGGTAAGTAAGCCAAGTTTACACAACGTTTCCTCACTGAAGCGCCACAACTGTACAAAAAGAATAAGGGGAAATTCTAAGTCAATAAGAGATTATTTGTCTCGTGAAATAATGTTGGAAGATCCACCCAATATTCAGCACAATGGTGAAAGCGAATTGTCTACAGAGCCACTTATAATTCAACCATTCTGAAATTTATGTGACTTACATGTTTCGCCTAAATATCGTTTGTATTTTATAAGGAAATGATAATAATAAAACATAAGAAAAACTCCAAAAATTATTAACCAATATGCAGAAAAACTAAAAAGTCCTTAATTATTCATGAGGATGGAATATTGCAATTAAAATGGACCGAAAAGGGGGCTTTTTTATTTAGTACTAAAAATTCATGTCCGCATTGGAAGATGTTCCATTTATTTTGACTTACTGATTTTATGTGTGCATTGGAAACCTTAAAGCAGTAGTTATCCTTTAGCTAGCGAACACATGGTGAATTTCTATTTTTCTAATGCAATAAAATAATCACGGAAAACTCGATTTATTTCCAAGAAAACCACCAAATTTGAACGGATCCTGCTCAGATATTTGTACAAATTTAATCGAGTTTTCTTTTTTAAATGCGTTAGTTCCTGCCAAATCGTGACAGGATCCTGCCAGTATTTACATTGTTTCTGGCAGAATTCATTTTAATATTTATAATTCAATATTATTCATAAGAAATTATTGTTTTTATTTATATGATTTTCAATTTGCCTTTTTTCCATATCATATTCAGATATATTTGATCTGTGGAAATTACAATGGTAAATTTGTCCAAAGGAAAAATGTTATCTGAAAATTAATCCCATGAAATGATAATATTTTCACACCAAAGAAGTAATTTAGCCTGCGAATATCCTCCAAAAATCATAAAATCAATTTGGACTTAAATTTAGTGTGCTTATTTGATCATTAAATTTTCTTTTATTTAATGAATTTCTATTCAATACAACACACCAGATTTAAGTTCAAAGTCAAATTTATAGTAACCAAATAATTCGGAAGACGTTTTGTATCTGTAATCTTCAAATTCGTAACAGTTCAAACGTGAGTCGTGTAGCTGGAATCAAATGCAGGGTTTGTGTAACCCACAGTGGCTTCTTCATATAGTGGTGGTTTCTCATTAACCGGTCGCATTGTGGTCAGTGGCTTATGCTTTTCAATGCTTGGTCTCCATTCTGGGGTAGGTCTTGTCAGTACAAGGATTCTCTGCAATTTGATTCAAAATCAAAAAAGTGATAAAAAGGTATCAATGTGTATAACATGGCTTTTTTCTTTCCAAATGAAGAATTAGTGTGAATAGTCTTTTCTGGCTAAAGATGACTGTGTGGAACATTTGTTTGAGAATGACACAAATGTTTTCTAAGAAAAATAGAAATACTGGGAAGTAACAAAGTGAGTCGGACCTGGATGAGCGATTCGTCAGTCCAGTCTGGGGACCTGTACGTCCTGACGACCTTGAAGATGGCGATGACAATCACCATGACGACAGAGAGAGCAGCCATCATCCAACCGAGAGCCTGAGCCCAGCCTGGCAGCTCGTAGTCACCGTAGCTCAGTGGAGTGAAGTAAATAAAGTTAAAAATCACCACAACCTGAAAATCAAATTTCTCATGAAATTCAGAATTCCACTGCATAAATCTGCATAATATCCAAGATGTGTAACGCCACGGCTTCATCGACTCGACGCACGTGCAAAACACTTACAATGAGGATGAGTGGGGCAATAAATTTCCAGCATATGACCCAGTGAATCCGCAATCTAAATCCACACATCTCTTCTATGTTATCCATAATCCTATCGGTCCCTGAAAGGATTAGGATTCATTAGTTACTATCAACTGTATCTTGAAATGGAATTACATACTTAATTGAACCTTTGGTCATTTCAAAATGCTAAATGTTAAAAGTTCAATTCATTTTATATAAAAAAGGGCAACAGTACCGTATACCCAGCTGAATACCACGACCTCTAGGAGACCGATCACAACGAGAGACCAACCTCCGGAGTAGTAGCTCATCAGCTCCAGCCAATATATACCTGCCTGAAAAGGAATATTACTCCACGGTATACTACTTTTATCATTTCCGCAACATTTCTTTGCCCGGAAGGGGGAGGGGGAGCTCGTCCCTCCCGCCCCCAGATCCACCAATGCAAATTTACAATTAGTACAGTCTAATAATTACATCACATTGTAGGAAGCTTCATCACAGTACTTTTGACATACCGCTGTATTCTTTGTTCAACATTTTAACTTTCTACTTGATTGCAAATCACAATACAGCATCACTTTGTACTTTTGAAGAAAAAAAAGATGTGGATGTGGTGTTCTGAGGACAAAACAACACTAACCTCGGTACACATTGGGAGACCCAGTAGGAAAAAGAAAATGCACATGCCGAGCGCAAAGTACGTCTTGTACGGTCTAATTTTGGGAAACAGGTCGCAGATAGCTGTCTGTATGTTCTCCAGTCCCCCGAACTGAAAACGGAAAGAAACATATCTTCAATTTTTACCCTCCCCATCTGACGACAACTCTATCTGATTATCCGAATCTATCCCTCAAAATGGCAGCTTATTCACAAATTTAGATAAAAGGGGGTGCGATGTCAATGTTAGCAGCATTTACACACCCTGAAAGAACTTCAGAAAATTCGGACTAAAACGGAAATATCACTAATTTCTGACCTATTGAAGTCAATGGGTGGAATTTTTCTTGGATCTTTCCCTTGAAAAATCTGCAAATATCTCAGACATCTGAACATCCACTTTGAAAATCATTACATAGTTTGAAACGATTGTGTAGTGGGATTTTCTACCAGATAATCTTTAAATGTAAATATGCAGGGAATCAAAGAAAATTAACATTTTATGTGACCACCCCTTTTTGTCAATCACTAATTTCTGACACCTGGGCAAAAACTGGTTTGAACCAGTTTTCTGACTCTCCTAATGTTACTGTTATTGAAGTCAGTTATTTCTGACACCCTATCACAAATTAGTGAAGAAAGTTTAAGCTGTCAGCATTACTGATTGGACATTTTTCAGATATTTTTGACCATGTGCTTGTGTTTGTCATTTCTAACCTACTTCTAAATTGAAAACTTGATATATGTGTAATATATGTGTAAGAATGGCTAAAACAGTTCCCCACCCATTCACTTCTCTGAATTTAGGAATTAAGAAGTGGTATCATCCTTTATTCCCGTAAACATGCATTCAAAGATATTTTCATGAGAACAGGCATTGACGTGTGCTTTTTTACGTTGAGTTTGCGCTTGAGATTGAGAGTGCGTTTGAGAAAAAAGCTGTCACTTTGAAGTGTGATAAATGGTGAATCATCACACCCTGATTAGTCTGAGTTCCATGACTCAATTTAAAGCAATTGCCACACATCCATCCAGAATGGCCCAGGTCCATGTTTACAGATTTGCAGTATAACTGTTGTTCTCTTGCACTCTTTTAAAATATTACTTTTTTAAGTAAAGAGATAGAACCACCTATTTCAGTTTTAGCTGACACATAGGGTTGTTACCCTTCATTGATTGTCTCACAAAAACAAAGCCTGTTGTAAAGGTCTGAAGGAAATTGGTAAAAAATTGATCAAGATATTTTGGATAATATTCAACTTTAGTCAAAACATAGGATGGTTACTCTTTGTTTTGATTATCTTGAAAAAATAAGTTGGAAAAAATCAATTGAAATCCATTAAGTAAGAATTGATCAAGATATTGATAAAAATGTGCAGTTTAAGACAAAATGTAGGGTTGCTGCCTCTTGTTTTGATCAACAAATTGCTTACAAGTTATAATAACATAACTAATTATACATAACAGTATTGTGGGCCAAGATGATGAAAGGAAGGGGTGGCAACCCTATATATTGACCTAAACTGCACATTTCTATCAATATCTTAATCGATTCATAATGGATTTCCCTCAAGCCTACATAATAAGGTCAGGAAAGAAGCACTTAATGAAAAATGTCCTTCACTGACATTGGTCGACGCAAAACTGACCAGTGCTTCCGCTACAACAAATTGGGATTTTGCCGGCCTTGTTTAGTTAGTTACATGACTTTTAATGCTCCTCTACGCATGGTCACGAAATTCCATAACTCTGTGTAAAATTACGTTTAAGTTTACTATGTATGCGCTTGGTTCTGAAGTCTGTTTCTGTAATCTCACCTGACTGTCCAGACCCAGAGTGAGAAGCATGAAGAAGAAAAGGGAAGCCCACAGCTGAGGAACTGGCAGCATAAGCACCACCTCAGGATAGGCTATAAATGCTAAACCGGAACCTACAAAAAACACACACATTTCTCTTATGTTTCACGAAGTCTTCAGTCACAGAACAAAGTTTTTGATTTGATTGATTAAAATTAATAGAACCAAATGTCCTTTAAATCCTTGAGGTGCATCCCGAGACCATCTGTGGACTAATCTATTTCTTTTGTATTAAATTAAATTAAGTGTCATATATATTCAAATGTTTCACTGCAAGTATACTTTGTTATAATCTGAGGATTACCAAATAAATCTAAAATTAAGTACTCAGACTTTGAGTTGGACAAGTTTTGTTCTTTCTGAGAAAAATACAAAGAATATATCATTACTAGCTTTTGGACCATAGTGAATTTTTCTTTCATGTCCATGTTACCTGTGTTGGTGAGACCCAATAGAAATGTTTTATTCAAGACACACCTGGCATCGTTTTTGTAACTGTTCCGAAATGTACAAAATGTGGCAATTGCTAATGTATGGTTATGCATTTACTGAAATGTTTTGGAAATGTTTCATCAAAGGTAGTGCCCATGTAGGTACCTGGGTAAACCATACCCATGCCCCTGGGCACACCTACACCCCCCGGGATCCCAACTAATTACTCCACGGATACCTACTCAATTTTGTAACAGGTAAATTTTCAAATACTAAAGTGTGTGATGTGTACCTCTCTAGCTGAGAGAGGTTATAATTTCCTGAAAATGGCATTTTTTTAGACCAAGTCCAAAATTAGTACTGAAATGTTTGATTCACGACAGTAAATTTTGTATGACAATAAGGCTTCATGTGGAGCTATTCAATGAATAGTCTCCTGTTAACGCACACCTCACTTTAGCTAGTAATGTAGACTTAGTCATTACTAGCAATTCCTATCATTTGCCTCTTTCAACAGATAGTGCCTCTGCATGGTAAACAAATAGGTTGAGCTCAATAGAAATGCTTTATTCCAGACACACCCTTTATTACATGACCATACATGTCCATGGGAGAAATTTAACATGAGATGACACTCATTTGTTTACGTATTACCTTGGTAACACGATCCACACTATATCTAGTCATGTGTGTCCTCCACTAGAATTACTAGATATATACATCGGGAAATATTTTATTCAATAAGACCGTTAACAGCTGATGAAATTTAGCTGATGTCAATTTTAAGTTTCTTGTAAACAAAATCGATGTCCTTGGAGTCGAGTTATTCTGAGATGCTTTGTTTACGACCGTGTCTTATGCACAGATCGCATTTAGTTCTGCCTACATAAACCCTGCAGAAACATCAAAAGAATCTGACAAAACGACAAGTATCAAGGAATTCTGAGAAGAGAGTTATAATGGGCATCTATGAGAATTTTTTTCTTCACATTTTGAAGTGTTCAGAGAAATCAGCAAAATAAATAAAAAATTAGTAATTATCATTTTTCAGCTATATAAGTATTACTCATTTCTCTGAACACTTCAAAATGTGAAAAAAATTCCTCATAGACATCCATTGTAACACCCCTGTCAGAATTCTTTGATACTGTCGCAAATGTCAGATTATTTTGATGTTCCTGCAAGGTGATACAGTTGCCCATGCCTAAAATCAGTTCTGCCTAGCTGTCATCCATAGAAACAATGATAAAATGGCTAAATGAACATTATTTAAAAAGTCTTTTTGGAATGGCAATAGGACATGATTACACCACAAATAACTTGAAAATGTGCACTAGTTGGTGGTAAATATTTCCAATATCTTATATTCAACCAAAAATTAGACATAAATATTTTTTTGTACATTTTAGTTTGGATCTATCCATTATGAGATATATTTCTGCAATATCATTTTCTTGACTAACGGTTTCAATTTTGGCCCATGCTTCCAAATTTCTATTTCTCATAGACCACCATTGTAAACTCAAATCAGAATGGATTGGCACCACAGAAAACAGTCAAAAAATGGATGCTCTTCCTGCAGGGTGTTATTGTGTGCAATGCATACACATTAATTTAACTAAACATTAAACACTTGCACATTAACATTGTATTTCAATAAGACAAAACCAAAGTCAGAACTTTTTGCAAGGCAACTAGGCAGAACTTTAAACTGAATCCGACCTGTGTTATGGAATATGCTTCGAACTCACTCTTTAGATACATTACATGTAATACAATTTAATGTTATCAAAGACAGAATATTTTTCGGCACAACTGACCTGAAGAAGCAACATCCTTTACTTCAACTCCCTGCTGATTGGCCATGTATCCCAGAATGGAGAAAATAACAAATCCAGCGTATAAACTGGTGAAACAATTCCCCAATGTCACTAGCATTGTATCCCTACAACGTCGGTAAAAATAAGATATTACGTAAAATTTGAGCATATTAGTTAGTCCTATATTAACTGATGGTTATCAATAATCAGATATTTAAACTTGACTTATTGGTGGCTCGTTAGAGTCACCTTAGTGGTTGATTGGCTGTTTTTACCCTGAAATTTTGGGCCCGTGGTGGGGACCTACGAAGGCCTTTTGCAGCTCAGTGACTGTATATAAGGTGAGGATTCTACTTGGGGGTGGTGGGGACACCTAACCACTATATGTTGTAATCAAACTTTTTATGACCTAGTGTGGTGGGGACCCAAAAACCTAGTTTATAATTGCCTTCACACCCTTCGCACCCCTTCGCACCCTTTGCACCCCTTCACACCCTTTGCACCCCTCACACACTTCACACCCCTTGCACCCTTCACACCCCTTGCACCCTTTGCACCAACCTTCTCACCCCTCACACCCTTTGCACCAACCTTCTCACCCCTCACACCCTTCTCACCTTCACACTCTTTACACCCCTTGCACCCTTCTCACCCCTTGTACCAACCTTCTCACCCTCACACCCTTCTCACCATTCTCACCCCTTGCACCCTTTGCACCAACCTTCTCACCCCTTGCAAACTTCTCACCATTCTCACCCCTTGCACCATTCACACCCTTTGCACCAACCTTCTCACCCTTTGCACCTTTTGCACTAACCTTTTCACCCCTCACAAACTTCTCACCATTCTGACCCCTCCCACCCTTCACACCAACCTTCTCACCCTTGCACCCTTTGCACCAACCTTCTCACCCCTTACACCCTTCTCACCATTCTCACCCTTCACACCCCTTGCTCCATTCACCCCTTGCATCCCTTGCACCATTTGCACCACTTTGCACTCTTCATGTGTTTCAAATGGTGCAAGGGGTGAAAAGGGTGAGAAGGGTGCTAGGGGTGAGAAGGCTGGTGTGAAGGGTGAGAATGGTGCAAAGGGTGCAAGGGGTGCAAAGGGTGTGAGGGGTGCAAAGGGTGCGAGAGGTGTGAAGGGTGCAAGGGGTACGAAGGGTGCGAGGGGTGCAAACGAGCCACCTCGTGAAACTTTCACTGCCTGATATTTTTTAATTTGTTAATATTCCGCCTAAATAATGTGACAAACCTGTACACATTGTTGTGGAATTTGTTGTAACTCGCAAAAGTCATCATGGATCCAAAACCGACGCCAATGGAAAAGAATATCTGTCCAGCAGCATCTACCCAAACCTACAGTTGAAAAGGCAATTATTTCGATCTTTTATTTTCTCATCCAGAGAAAGAACCAGGAATTACTTTCGTCCCAATTCGAACGTTATGCGCTTAATTGAAAAACTCGATCTGTGCACAAAAACGAAGCATGATGTTGAATGTTTGTACCTTTGGGTCAGAAAGTTTGTCAAAGTCTGGAACAATAAAAAATTTAATTCCTTCTCCAGCTCCTTCGAGGGTCACTCCGCGAAAAAAGAGGATGGTAAGCAGTACATATGGGAATGTTGCAGTAAAATATACGACCTGAAATAGCAATTGAAACTATGTTCAGTATTTGCAAGAATCTGCAGATGCATGACCTCGGTGACTGACGGTTTTCCTTTTTCAAGGATATTAAAGGATGCAAAATCAGTGTGTAACTTAAGAATTCACCTCAACTTGTCCATCCGGACGAGTGACCCCAAATTTGACTTGCCCAGATAAAAATCAACTTGCCAAGTTTCGATTTGAAACACAGCTGAACATAATATCAATGTATTTTCTAAAATTTTAACTTGTCCATCTGGGCAAGTATATTGAGAATCAACTTGTCCGAAAGCAAAGTTTACTCGTCATGGACGAGTAGACGAGTGTTAAGATATTCACTGCAAAATCATGTAGCCTTTTCATTGACACTATTGTAAAACGGAACACTCAAAAAAGAATTGTCTGAACTTTATGCACGCAAGTTGAAAGTAGCTGTCAACAATATTTCTAAAAATACTGCTAACTATTTTACTGTACACCTTACCTTCCCTGAAGATTTTATTCCTTTAATGATGCAGAGGAAGCAAATTACCCAGGCTGCAAAGAGGGTGCCTACCAGATCCCACTTAAGCCCCCCAGTATCCTCTATCCTCTCACTTCGTCTTAACATACCCCAACTGTAACAGACAGCACTTTCCTCATTAAAACAGAATTAACATTCTCTTGAAGTTCAGCTTAATTGTGATTCCTAACATTTAGCTTATTTTTAATTGTTCAGAAATTTGCCCCAGATGACTTACTTAAAGTATTCTTCACTAGGACTGGGTTGATATTTAGTTGATTTATTCAGTAACTCCCTGAGGTGATCCGGTACCATGACGGTATCATTGTAACACGTCTGGTTGAACCACGTGCCGTTTATCTCCTCACAAGAGCGAGCCTCCGTCTTTTTGTAGCAGTCTGAAAAAGAAAAATATGCTGAGGCACCAACCTGGGGTCGGGAAGGCTGGCGCCTCCCCTTGGTCAGCGAAAGAAGAGCCTTGTTAGTAATATTTCTCATGTCTTTCTTCCCGGAGTTCTGATGAATTTATTTACATTCAGTGTTGTAGTCATGACTGCACCCATCCCAAGGTAGCACACTCGCCCAGGATTGAAATAGATAGTAACATGACCAGGCAATTATCTGGTTGTAGTAGATATTGCTGAAGCAGGATACACAAAATACGCCGACTCCAATCCCTGGAAATGACAGTCAGTGTAAAGTTTTTCTTGTCAATTTATTGGCAGAGAAGTTCATTGTATATTTTAAAGTAAATCTAGAGTTGGAAGGGTATTGAATTTTGGGAAAATACTGAAAATTATCCCTACATTCATGAAATGTATGAAAGAGGACTCTGCTTAACTTTTAAATTGAAAATAACGTTAAGCACAAGTTCACATTACATTACAATCAAAAATATTCACCAAATTCTAAAAAGAGCATTTGTTGCTGTTTTACAACTGGTTGACAAAGACAGAATGAAAAAGAAAAAGAATATTGCAATACATTTATTTGAGATCGAGAAAAGAATTCTTACGAAAGTGGATGATTGGAGATTAAAAAGTGAAAGATACTAACTCCCTTACCTTGGAATATTGGAGACATGGACCAGACTGTCATCGGCCCAGATGCCGAATATTGTCCTAACGTCAATTCAATCAAGAATATGGGGATTCCAACAAAAGTCAACATGATGGTGTAAGGAATTAGGAAGGCACCTGAAACCGGGAAAGGCACAATTTTTGGTACCTTTAGTATGATGCCAAAATGAGTCTATGCAATCATTGTCTGTCGTCCTCCTTTACTGGGGTTGGTAGCACTCGTGATTACAGTTTTTTTGGGATAAGAAACATGATCCTGATCAAAAATTCTGTTTTGTAACTATTTTTGTTTGGTCGAAACTTGTGATGTATCTGTAAATTAACTTTTACAAACTTAGCGTACATTACAGGCTTTATTCACACGTTAAAGGGAAGTATATCTGTACAAGGTAGTATTTGCTGGCATAGGATACGTGACAGGATTTAACTTTGAGTTCGGAATTTTAAAAGATACTTGATGAATCGGATTTACAGCATCCTCAAAAAATAGTTCTTTTATCTCTAAACCTGAGATTTACTGTCATCTTTTCTGTGCCATCTGCGTTAAAAGTAATCTATTTAGATTACCTCCACCGTTTATGTAGCACAAATACGGAAACCTCCAAACGTTGCCAAGGCCCACAGCGCATCCCAGTGACGAGAGAACGAACTCTGCCGGATGCGCCCATTGACCTCGTTCCGGTATTTCCTCCTCCGCTTTATCAACAGACTCAACGGTGGAAATCTGCAAGGAAAAGTGGAGATGTTAGCTCAGTGGATGGTGCTTCGGACCCACTGTTCGAGTGTCACTACTTGATTCATAATGATAGTAAGACTGAGTAACGTAAGCACGGATACCGTTGAAACAATGCTTCCCAAACATGTAAAAGTGTGTATAATATTCCCCAGGAACTCTTGATTGTGATTTAAAAAATTGTGTGGCGTGTTTCTATTCATAACTCACTCATTTTCTCATGCAATAATTTCATGTTACCGATAATTGGCAATACCTATTGTCACAGTAGAACAATGAGGTGACTTCACTAGTCACCCAAATGAACTATCACCCATTTTAGTGTGAAAAAGGCATGTCACATATCAAATGAAACCTCTTGACCAGCACAACTTTATAAAATAACAAATACCGTAATCTGATTCATTTCAGTTACTAGACAATTTATTTCACTAATTTTAAATGAATAATTATCAAATGTAGTTTAATGGTAGAACTTCAAATATTTCTTTCAGTCACCAGTGTGTTTCCTCATATTTTTCCAACAATAATTTATGTATTCTTGTGTAATTTCAAGTTGCAATTTTATCTACTTCTTCCTCTGGATTTACACTAACTGTGGCACTGGAGGGTTTGGCTATGATGTTACTCATTCTCTTACATTGCCCGTCACTTGTTATTTGGTAGTCATCAACTGAATCTGACCTGTGTCCTGTGGCCTCCTTTACTAATTTCCGATCCACCCCTGCTCTGAACAATCTAGTACCACCTGTTCTACGCAATGAATGGTTTGTAAAAAAACCTTCTATATTTGCATCTTTCATCATTTGCTTCGCTACTTTAGCTATTTTTTGCTATCCTACAACCTGCTTACTATACCACCTCTTTGGAGTAGTCTTTGTCAGACCTTGCAAATAGAAGTTTGGTTTCTTAGTATTTGTGGGACACAATGATAAATATTTCTCTACTAGTCTGACCAGGCATCTGTCTGCATTTTCACTAGGGTACACCCATACAACCTTCCTCTCCCAACACATGTCATTGAGTCCCCATCATGAGTTTTCGTTATTATGGCTTCCCTATACACCAGACACTTTTCACCCCTGTCATTGTACTCAAAACTGATTTGATATTTTTCATCTGGGGTGGAATGTCTTAAGTAATAGTGTTCCTCAACTGCTCTAAGGTACACATTGATTCCAAGAAGAAACAGTACTGTATTTCTCAAAGTTTCTGCATTGTCACGACCCGAAATTCCCTCCCTCCACAACTTATCTTCAGTTTCATAACTTATGACCTGTGCCTACTTCTTCACTACACCTAAATTCATTGTGGTACGCTCCTGCATTACATTGTCTAATACAGTGTGAAGGTCTATGAACTCAGGACCATCCACCAATCACCAAAAAATCTTATTAACCTTCAAGTATTTTTGAATAGCTACTATCATTTTGTACAATGTTCTGCCCTGGTAGGGCCATTCCCCCTTTACTTTTGTCACCTCTGGTATGAAATGACATAGAGAATGCTGTAAGTTCTCTTTAATTAATGTTGCTAAATTGTTCAAGTCCGCCTCATATATTCCAACATCATACTGAAAATTATACAATCGCTGATTCCTCCACTCATTATAGGCCAAAACAGCCAAAACGTTTCCTACTCACAGTTTTTCTAGTAGACAATCAGCTTTTTAGTCCATTCCACTTTCTCGCATTCAAGCTATTAAACAAATGAAACATGTCTTACTCTACTGAACAATAATTACTTAAATAAATACTAAAAAATTTCCAAACATACAAAAAACTTTCTTACATACCCAATCAAACGAGAAAGTCTGTGCTTTTGCATAAGCACCTTCCCTCCTTCACCATGACCAAGATCAGTAGAACATCTGAATTGAAATAAAATATGTCACTTTCCTTAATTTTTTCAACAACTCAAAATATTCAAAACCTCAAATGACTCATGCAAGTGCAAGCTACATACCTCTCACTAGAACCCTGACTGTTATTGGGAATCTGAGATGATTGGAAATCCACATAATCGTCATCCGAAATGTCTTCATACTGCGGCTCATATTGACTAAATTCTGCCAACCCCTTTACACTGACATCCATTTCCTCCTCATTACTTTCACTAAAACCTCCTCTCTCTCTGTCAGATTTTGACTCTTGCATTATAAACAAATCATGGCATTCATCATCCTCGAGAGAATACAATTCCATCTTCACTTACTAATCCACAAATATGTGAAAACTGCAAAAAACTGAACGTCTTAACTCGAACACAACCAATAATGTACTGATTATCAAATCCGTTTAGCATGCCATTCAACTAGCCTTCACCACTCACAAATTCATAGTCATTCACAATGACCCTCATACCACTCTAATACAACTCCACTAAAATGTACTCTAATTGCCACTAATTGCATTGATTGCCTAACGGCTCCTCATTTTCTAAATTAATAAACATCATAACTCGTCATTTAACTATCACGGACAATTCTTTGAGTGTTTGCTGCAAAATGGTCGTAACGATGGTTTCATGTAATATGACTTAAATACCAAGTGACTTATTATTTAAAATTTATGAAACATATGAAAGTTTACCAAAAACTATTTGTAATTCATAAAACTTTTCTAGTTTATGATTTTGTCAATCTAACATGGAATTCTAGAATCTGGAAAAAAGCGTGAAGTTGTAAGATTCTAGTAATAATCTTACTTTTTTACCGAAAGATATTTTTGACAGTAATTATTCATGTACATATTGAACACAGTCGTCACAATTAATTGATGTTGAGACGTCTGCCAATTTCCTTAATATATCCCACTGTAAACGGATGGGATTATGTAATGGAAAACTATTTTCTATTTGTCAGTTACAAGAGAACTCGGTGTCAGAAGTTAATCCTGTTGACAAAACTGTATGGGAAGGGAAGTTGTCACTCGGGCGTTCTTTGTATTGCAGTGCTTTGTGTCGCGGTTCCATTTGAAATGTTCTCTGACACAGTATGATAGAATTAAATAGGAAATCAATATTTGAACCACTGGTACTTGAATTTCGAACACCTCTTGCAGTTGATATGTTTTTTTTATTCATAAACTGTGTTGTCCTCTTAGTTCTGCTTGTTTTTGAGAAAATATTCCATTCAAAATTTTCTCTTTTAGCACACAACTTATAGAACAAATCATGCTTCAAATATTTCCCATCTGAGTTCATTGAACAATGGGAATTACAGTGTCACGGTGAATAAATTTAAGAAAATAAGGATATTTTGCTGGTGTCAAACAATTCGTATTCAAACTCCATAATCGATACAGGTTATTCATATCAATTTCTGGTTCACTATCAATCACGTAATTGCTCCTCTAAAATGGCTATCTTTGGTTCAAAAGCTAAATAAGAATGTGTAAATATGGTCAAAATTATAAAGTGCATATCTTTTAAATTTTCTGTACTGCTGCCCTGACTTTATTTTGTCCAAAAACTTGTCAAGATTCGACACCTTCTTTATTTGTATCTTTGAGTTTTCGGACCATATTGAATTCTGTATAGTAGTACTGAATATTTTCAAAGCAAATAAGGAATACAGTATACATTCTACATATTTTAATTTTTATTTCAAGTAAAAATATATAAAAATAAAGAAGATACAGCAGATTACATAAATTGATACAGAAAACTGTATCGGGCTGTGCATGAGAAAAAAATATCAGTTTTATTTTCAAGTTTCTGGAAATAATAGTGATGTGCAATAATCAATTCTGCCCAGCCGTCATCCACAGAGACAGTGATAAATAGCTAAATGGAAAAGATAAGTAAATAACTTCATCATGTGCACTAATCAGAGGTAAATGTTTCCAAAATCTTGTATTCAACCACAAAATTTGACAAAAAACATCTATTCTCCGCTAACATTCAACACCAGTCAGTATTGAAATCATGCAGTCAGAACCAATTGGCAAGTGAATAAATGAAAAACTAAGGGTCCATTTACACTGAGCGATAGCAAAAGCGAAAATGAAAAAGATCAAATAACCATTACGAAAGATCAAAGGTAAGCGGCAAAACTTTAAAGAAATTTTTCACCTTTGCTACCGCTATCACTCAGTGTGAATGAACCCTAAATATAACATATTTAGGATCAACACTAGCATAATTTCCTACTGTTAAAAGTCTGAGAAAAAATTTAAAAGTAAATCGTTCTTATGAAAATTAATCAAAATTGTATTATGCTTTGAAAAATAACTGTTTTCACACATAAGTAATGAGAGTTTAAAAGCAATGAGATTCTGCCTTCAATAATAATGCAACTGATTTCTTGGCAGCCACTGCAGGCCATGAATAACAAAATATGTGATTTAGTGACAAATTCAATAATTTAATGATATATATTAATGTATGCAATGCATACACATTAATTTGCCTAAACATTAAAGACAGAACCATAGTCAGAGCTTCCTTGCACACATGCACACTAATTTGCCTGAACTTTAAACATTTGTATATTAATATAGTATTTCAATAAGGCAGAACCAAAGTCAGAACTTCTTTGCAAGGCAACTAGAAACTGAATCCGACCCGTGAAGAAGGTAATATGGCAGTAACTCAGTAACTACGCGTTTCACCAATGTGAAACCTGAATATGAATTGTTTTAACTTTATTCACCGTGAATGCGTAACCCGACGCATTGTGTGAGTACGTGTCACAACGCACTCGTACTTTTAAGGCCAATTACTGTTTAGAAGTTCGCAATGCACACTTCAAGTTAACATTTTTGTGATCACGTCAAGAACATGTTTTTAAAAAAGCTGACGTTTGAAAACAAATAATCATTTTTTATTATTTACTTTCAATTAGACGAATTTGACCCAAAAATTCTGACAGAAATTAGAGCTCGAACTCAAGATCTCCTGCTCTGCTCTTCCTAATTCGAGCGTAGAGTCACAAGTGGATGCCAGAAACTGTTGGCTATGAGTCATAATTTCAGTTGTGAGACAGCAGTTGGCAGGCTTGCGCCGTTCTGGTACAGATGCCGAGAATGCATAACAAAATTATTCCATATTCACATACCTTTTTTGTCTTTTTGCCCATCCTTTCACAAAGTCCAGAAAACGTCTTCTGAGCAAAACGGAAAAAAATGAGGCACCTCGTGTAAAATGGGTCTTTATATATTTGTCCCCGATGGGTAACAATCTGCAAGTCACTCTTTTTGTTTGCACTAACTGAAAGATGTATCGTAAGCTAACACTAAATTTACTTGTTTACATTCACCTGGGATAAGTCCGAAATGCAGACCCCTGTTTGACGAACACATTTATTCAACTCCGTCCTCACCTTACTGATTCTGACAGTCACAACTGAAGTTTTGAAAATATCACACATATGTGTTTGCAAAGGAAGTGAATTTTTGCTTTTCACACAGACATAATAGCGATCTTTTCTCACTCTTATTACATGATATTAAATATCATTAAAATATAGTAATTCCACTGATTATCCACAGAATCGAAAGGTAGGTCCCCATTGATCTGCTCGATTCGTGAATCCGACAAATATTTTGTAGCAAAACGCAAATAATTGAGAATAACAAGTGAACATAGCATCGCCGGTGTGTGACACCACAAACCTTGTGCAAACAGAAGCTCACAACAGAAAAACAGTAACGAGCAAATTATCCCGCGGGTGTTTCAGCGGAGATGTGCCAGTCACAATATCCATATTCGCTGATTGATCCTGCTGTAACTAATTAAATGAAGTCATCTCTGACCGACTGAAATGTGCATAATTAATCCATCGCACTTTGAAAAAAGAGATTTTGAAAATCAACAGTGTTACACACCGGGTCAAAATACAATAGAACCGAAATTCCTTTTTTGTGTGCACAACAGCAAGTGTGTGTTTTCGTAACCATCGGACTTATGGTTACCATTTTGAGATGGTATTTCTTATTCACTGTAATTTTTAGAATAAGTCTAATAAGATCTAGTCACCTTGGGGCAAATTCAGAAAATTTGGATAAATCAGAGGATTCTGACTTAATGAAAGTCAGTGGGAAGATATTGTTAAACCTCATTTTAGGAGTTTCCAAAATTGTCCACATATATCACAGCCAGTTCTTGGTTTCAATTGTAAATACTCATGAACGTACCAGATTTTGGTGGCTCGTATCTTATTGTTTTATGGATGGGTTTTTGCCCAAAATTTTCCCACGTCAGATGAAAAATATTGTTTTACGCAAAGTGACATGTATGTGAGATGAGACTGAACCCACACATAGACAAACATGGGAAAACTCCAAAAATTTGAAAAAAGTAGAAATTATAATTTGGGTTGGGGAATCCAATTTTTCTGAGTTTAGATCTAATTTTTCCAAGTTTAGATCTCGATCTAATTATACAAAAGATTTATTTTTAGTCAACAAATTCTGAATCAAAATTTTTACTTGGACAGTGGTCAGATGCTTGCAATGCATTGTGTACATTATTTAGTTTTGGGTAATGGTTGACGATCAGTGTAGCGCTAGATGGATCGGAATGTGTTGAATTTGTTTTTGAAAACTATTTATTCAAAATTTCAGAGTTCCTTCACTGGTTAATGTCGACTGTAAATTAAAGAAAGGCAGTGTAAACAGGATTAATTCATTCGTGTTTTTCCTATTTTGGTTTTTGATCTTGCTGAATTAGACTAATTCATGTCATTGTACATGGATAGTGGAGTTTGACGAATTATGAATCCAATAAGGAAAACTTACTATTTACAAACTTCATTATTTCCAGTAAGTTTCTACATCCTAACTGTACAAATGTTTGAGCAAGACTGAGGTTGAGAAGAAGCTGCAGTGGGCATCATTACCAGCAATCATCGCCAAATATGCCCGCCCAGTTAACCAATGACCTTTGTTCTACCAAGCATTGTTGAGGTGTTAACCCTTATCCCGCCGACTGCAACTATTGTGATTTTGCAATATTTGCACCAAATTGGCACAAATAGTTTGAGTTGTGCTTCAGCACAGGTTGTGAAGCATTGGTTTCACTGGTAAAAGAATGCAAAATTAGGTACATTCTGAGGGTAAGCTTTCCTGCCAACAGTCACATTAGTCACTCCTGTAACAGCAGATACTTTCTCTGCCAGTACCCACTTTAGTGCCACAACTATCAAAAGTGTACTCAATATTTTTCTAAAAATAGCTCCTGCAGTCAAGTCACAATTCTGTGTTTTCATACTTTCATTTCATTTTAGT